>PVIJ01014000.1:0-18469 GCA_004024925.1 Scalopus aquaticus
CCAACAATGCATCCATAAGATAATACACCACGACCAAGTGGGATTTATTCCAGGGACACAAGGATGGTTCAACATCTGAAAATCAATCAATGTAATCCAACACATCAACAAAAAGAAAAATAAAGACCATATGATCATATCAATAGATGCTGAGAAAGCATTTGACAAAGTACAACACCCATTTATGATAAAAGCCCTTAAAATCCTTGGGATAGAAGGAACATACCTCAACATAATAAAAGCCACATACGACAAACCCACGGCCAATATTATCCTCAACGGTGACAAGCTGAAGGCCTTTCCCCTAAGATCAGGCACAAGGCAAGGATGTCCACTCTCACCATTACTTTTCAATATAATACTGGAAGTCCTAGCCAGAGCAATTAGACAAGAGAAAGACTTTCAAGGGATCCAAATAGGAAAGGAAGAAATTAAACTGTCTCTATTTGCAGACGACATGATAATATATATACAAAACCCTAAAATCTCCATAGAAAAACTACTCAAAATAATAGACCAGTTCAGTAAAGTAGCAGGATACAAAAATCAACGCACAAAAGTCAGTAGCATTCCTCTATGCAAACACCCAATCTGAAGAAGAAGAAATGAAGAAATCCATCCCCTTCAAAATCGAAACCAAAAAAATCAAATATCTGGGAATAAATCTAACAAAAGACATAAAGGACCTATACAAAGAAAACTACAAAACTCTGTTGAAAGAAACAGAAGAAGACATAAGAAGATGGAAAGGCATCCCTTGTTCATGGATTGGAAGGATTAACATTATCAAAATGGCAATCCTACCAAAAGCAATTTACAGATTCAATGCTATTCCAATAAAAATCTCAATGACATTCTTCAAAGAAATAGATCGACTACTGATGAAATTCATACGGAACCACAAAAAACCTCGCATAGCTAAAGCCCCCCTAACTAAAAAGAAAGAAAACGGAGGAATTTCACTCCCTGATTTCAAACTATATTACAAAGCCATAATAATTAAAACAGCATGGTACTGGAACAAAAACAGACAGAAAGACCAATGGAACTGAATAGAATACCCACCTAAAGCCACATATCTATGAACAACTAATCTTTGACAAAGGAGCAAAGAAAATGCAGTGGAACAAGGACAGTCTATTCAATAAATGGTGCTGGGAAAACTGGACAGTCACATGCAAAATAAATGAAGCTAAACTACTACTTCACACCCTGCATAAAAGACGACTCAAAATGGATAAAAGACCTGGATGTAAGATCTGAAACCATAAAATGTATAGAAGAAAGTATAGGCAAAACTCTACATGACATACATCTCAGCAAAATCTTGAAAGACATATCCCTCAAAGCGAAGTTAGTGAAGGACAAGAGAAACAGACGGGATTACATCAAAATAAAAAGCTTCTGTACAGCAAAAGAGACATTCACCAAAACTAACAGACACCCTACCAACTGGGAAAAGATCTTTGCACACAATACATCCGATAAAGGACTTATAACAAAAATTTACAAGGAACTCACACAACTCAACAAAAACAAAGCCAATAACCCAGTCAAAAAATGGGCAGAAGAGCTCAAAAGGCACTTCTCCAAAGAAGAAAAGCAAATGGCCAACAGGTACATGAAAAAATACTCAACATCACTTATAATCAAGGAAATGCAAATCAAAACCACTATGAGATACCACCTCACACCTGAGAGGATGGCACACATTAAAAATACAGGCAACAACAAATGCTGGAAAGGATGTGGAGAAAAAGGAACTCTTCTACACTGGAATGTGAACTAGTCAACCACTATGGAAAGCTGTATGGCGATTCCTCAAACTGCTAAACATGGAGCTCCCATACGACCCAGCAATCCCACTTTTGGGAATTTACCCAAAGGACACAAAAACACTAATCCGAAAGGATCCATGCACCCGTATGTTCATTGCGGCACTGTTCACAACAGCAAAGGTATGGAAGCAACCCAGATGTCCAAAAATAGATGATTGGATCCAGAAGATGTGGTACATATACACAATGGAATACTATTCAGCATTCAAAGAAAATAAACACATGCAATTTGCAGCGACATGGATGGAATTAGAGGGAATCATACTCAGTGAAATAAGCTAGAAAGAAAAAGAAAAATATTGAATGGTTTCACTTATAACAGGATTATAGGGAAACCAAATAGGAAAGAGACACGGGGGGGGGGCAGGGAAGGGCACAAAATGGAATAGAAAAGAACACACGGGACCATGGATATGGATCACGGGTGAATTGGTGGTGGGCTACCCAAGGGGAATACAAAATGTAAAAGACATCGATAACAATATATATATAAAAAAAGCTCAAGATCCTGTGACAGCACTGGAAGCAAACTCCAAATATGTCCTCTGTCCGCTCTTAACAATACCTAAGATTCTCCTCCCCTTCTTTTATTTTTAAGATTTATTTTATTTATACGTACAAGAACTAGAGTCTAGGCCAGAGATGTGGGGGAGGAGAGGATTCACCAGAAACAGAGTGGCGAGCAGAACAGGCAGATCGACAGAAATACACTGCTGAGGGGGCGCAGCAGGTGAGGCAGGAGAGGTCTGCTGGGCCTTGTGGGAATCTCCCTGGCTGGGGATTGAACTCAGGTTGCAGTGCCTGGTGATGGCTTGAGAGCACTGAGGCTTTCACCCTCAGGGAGGGTCTCTCCTTCCCTTCTTAATTCAAGTCAAAATTGATCTGATAAACCAGTTTACATTTAAATGTAATACTAAATATTAAATGATACTCTAATGTATAAACTTCCCTAAGTTATATGTATCTATTAAAAATAATAATGGATAACATTTGTGAGCATTTCCTGTGTAACTATCACTAATCTAAGGTTTTTATGCATTATAACCTTGGACTTAACAGTAAGTATTTGGAAAAACTACTTTTAAATATATTCCATTTTGAAAATAAAAATAACTTAAATTGTCTAAAAAATTTAGCTTATCATTAAATAGTGGAACCAAATTTCAAACATAACTTTCAATATTTATATTTAATAAATATTAGCTATTACTATTAATACCTGCTATCATTAATATTGATATCATTTATATTAACAATTGATTTTATTATTACTATTCCCTTGGTGAATTTTATCATCTCATTACATCTCAAGGCTAAGTATATAATCATAGCACTTCCTAATATACCATAATTATGGAAATAGTTTTAACAATCTAATTCTATCCATCCATATAATCGTACTTTATTTTTCTGAGCTCTAGACTTCTGTATCATGTAATTCCTTTTAAATTCTTCAATTTTTTCATGATTTATAGCATGTTTCAAGAAGGCTAGGTAAATTAGCTTCTGCACTTTTATTTCAAAAACATCAAAGTTTCTTCTATGTCTGCATGTCCTCTGCCGGATGGAATGCTATCCCTACCTCCTTGCCAACTTCCATAATGACCAGAATCAAAGTAAACATAACAGTCATTCCTTACTCAGAATTGTAAAAAGTTCTGATACCCATTTTGAATTAGTTTTGAGTATATAATTAAGTATCTAATTTCTTTTTCTCTCTCTCTTTTTTTTTGGCAAGCGGCTGTCCAAAATGACAGATAACTGGATAAGGAAATACTACTCAGCTGTTAAAAATGATGGAAAATGGCTCTTAAGGAGATTATACTAGCTAACTAAGTCAAACGTGAAAGACAGTTACTGAATAGTTTCATCCATTTGTGGAATATAAATAACCAAAGAAAACAAAATTGCAAAGCAGAGCAAAACTAATTCTTAGATTCTGTAAAAAAATATGCTGATTACCAGAGGGGATGGGCAGAGAAGAGAGGAGAGGATTGGGAGCAGGAGCGGACATTGGCTCTGGAGTTTTGGTGGAAGGTGAGTGAAGTGAGTGCACACATGGAGATGTGAACTTATACTCCCAAATCACATCATTTGTAAGTAATTGGTAATTTAAAAATTAGAAAAGAAGTTCTGAGGCCCCATGCTCCAGGCTAGGTAAAATCCACCTGTTAGAACCTCATTACGTGCTCTACAACCTGTGCAAACAGTGCAACACAAACTTGGCACTAATTAATTCTAATTTTTATAATTGTTTATCTTTTTTTCATAGATAGAAAACTCCATGAGACCAAAAGTAAATCTGTTTTGTTTGTCTTATTGTCATCATTTTATCAAATTTCCTATAACATCATGAACTATATCTCTTAATTGTTGGACGTTTTCTTTTATTCACATAGGAACATCTATAAAATGTCCAAGACTTAGCTCTTTGATCTCCCCAGAAACTTGCGATCTCCATCTAAACAATGGCCGTCTAGCTCTCATACTCAGTCATCAGAACCTTCAAGATACACTGCCTCCTTCTTTCCTGATCACCAACAGTCATTCTGCTTCTTAAAATTATTTTCCTCTTCTCCTGTCGCAATACCCAACACTCAGTATGTCTTGAAATACTTTCACATGTCTCACTTCTTTCTCCAATCTGCCCTTCAAAAAGATTTTTTCCCAAAACACACAGCTGGCAAATACTTTTCCACTGAAAGACTTTCAATGAACAATCGGCCTTCCAAATATTGTCCTATTTTTTTCTCTTGTACTCTCCCACTCCCCACATTCACCATCTCCCCCAACCTTTCTACACACCTCCAATTTCCTAAAAAATCTTGCATTTCATTTGTCATTTTTTTTTCTTCTTGGAATATTTTTCCTCTTTTGAGAATATAGTCAATTTATTTCTCTTTACAAATTGACTTAAAATTTCTAAGAAGTTTTCTCCTTTTCATTCTTACTCCTTACTCTACTCTCTAGTTTGATACTTCCATAGTGTCCTATTATATAGAGTCTCATATCATCTGTTTGTTGTCTATTAATACGAGATAGAGAAGATCAAATTGTGTTAGAACAATTCAAAAATTCAATTAGTTTGAAAGAGTAAAATTTTTCCATTACTTGCACTTTTGTTTGATATTCAATATCTCATTCCTATTCTAATTTCAGTTTGAGAGAAAATCCAGACACCCCAACAACCCACTGAGGATTGTGGTTTTGTTTTGGTTTCATAATGAAACATTTATAATAAAACCTTTCTAATGGTATCACAAAGCCTACAGGAACTGTAAAAACACTCAGCTCCCCTGGGCTATGTTGATTTCTTTTCTTTCTTTTTTTTTCTTTAAATTTAGTTTTAAATTGTTGGTTTTGAGATAAAAGCTTTAAAAGCTTCAAAAATGATTTGGGGTACTTCCTGCTTTTTTAGGACTACAAAGGCAATATTCCAACTAGAATAGTGTTTTTTTGCATTAAGGGAACCTCAAAGGAATCGCCACAGGAGTGAGCTGTGGTTTGTGAGAGACACTAAACCTCACCCCTGACTCCTTGTTCTTTCACAAACATCATGTGATGATTTCAAGGAATTGAGGAACCGGCTTCCTCTTTCTTCTTCTGTCCTACTACTTGTGGAAAGTGGAGGAGCAGGGAAAGTGTGGCAGGGTGGGCAAGGGGGAGAGAGAGCAAGGACATTTTGATGCTTTCTTGCACTGCATGTGTCTCTTATCCTCCCAATTTTCATGATCTACAAATTTAAAATTTGAGATATGAGTAGACATCTGATATTTTTATATCAACCTCTGTGTCTTTTACAACATTGTAGTCAATACTATTAAAATTGTTACTTTACGTTTATATATGAAATGATTAAAGATTAATATACATGAAATATGGTTTAAGAAAATTGATATTACAAAATAAAAAATATATTTAGTTCAACTATGGAATATATACATACTCTGAAATATTTACTATAAGCAAAAGTCACAAAAATCTGTTAAAAAAATAGAAATCTATTGACAGGATAAATTCTGAAAAAAAGATTTTGTCTATTTTTATTAACTAAATATCTTAGTCTTGTGTTCAGATTTTTGCAATAAATAGTATCTACCTCAGAATTTCGGATGGGTCAAATAAAATATAAACATTACCCCTTACCCTAAGCAAATGTAAGTATTCTCCCTTCAGATTTTTGAAATCTTAATAGATCTAAATGTTAATAATTATTTTGTTTTAAATTATGCTAATATAATAATGTAAGTTACTAGGGAAAATCATGTTAAACTAAAATCATGTTCCTGTTTAGAGGCAATGTATTAGATATCCTAACATCATTTAATTTAATTTATCCATTACTTAACATGGCAAACATAGCATATAAGTAGTGTCTTTTATAGATAAATTATTTTGTACAATGTATGAAACTTGTGGTAAACAGGAAGAAGAGGAAGATTTCTGATCTTTTAATACAATTTCTTGTAACCTTTGAATTTCTTCTTGTAGAATTCAATTTCTTCTTGTAGAATTCACTAATCTATTTCATAATCTGTACAGTGAAGATAGCACGTAATCTGTTTGCCTATCCTTCTTTCTATTTTTTCACTCATAACTAACTAAAGCAAGGAGTTTAGAGAATTTTTGCTTTTTTCTAAACACTTTTCTTGAAGTAAATTTGAAATAAACTAAATGTATTTAAATTATAATTTACTAAGTTTTGACATGCATGCATATATGTATGTATAATATAGATGTGCATATACACTTTGAGAGTGAAGATTTTGGTGAATAGGTGTACTATCTCGATTGCAATGGTTTCTTAGGAAATGTGTGTGTGTGTGTGTGTGTGTGTGTGTGTGTGTGTGTGTGCTTCCTCTAGGTAATGTAATTTACATACATAATTTAATAGAGAAGATAGGTATCATATTTTACCACTTTGGATAAAGTATAGAAATCAAACTTCTATTTAGGTCTTTTAATGCTTTCTACTTTTGAAAAATAATTCTCTTATTTCTGTTATATACACTGGGTACTACGTCTGATGATGTCATCATTCTCAACGATCAGTTATGCCTTAATAAATTTATAAAAAGCAGAAGTCTATTATTTACACTATTTCATCCATTATGATGTTCTTCTTTTCTTTCAGAAATTCCAAGCTATTACCTATGATTATTTAATATCAATTTAGAAAACTTCTATAAATCATTCTTTAACTATAGAATTGTTAGCAACAAATTCTCTTAGTTTGTCTGAGAATACTTTTATCTCCTTCTCATTCCTGATAGATATTTTTGCCAGATACAGAAGTTTTGATTAACAAGTCATTTTTTTCCATGCTACTTCCTCCTATCCCCCATGATTTCATATGAGAAGTCACTGTTATTCAGATCAATGAATCTTTATAAGTAATGTGTCCCTCCCATTTTTCTATGGCTACTTTCTCTCCATTATTATATATCTATTATAAACATATCTAATAGATAATATAGGTATATATTAATTAATATACTGTAAATATAATATAGATGATTTAACATGTTATAATAAATACAAATTTCATATAATATCTCTTAGTGTGTCTTGGCATAAATTTGAAATATATTATTTAAAGTCTGCTATGTTTTTGAAACTATAGGTTTATGCTTTTTCTCATATTCTAGAAATTTTCAGTTTTTATAGCTCAAAATACTTTTTCAAATACTTCATGTGCTCTTCTTCTGGGAATACAATGAGATGGATGTTGGTCCTTTTGTTTTTATCCTACAGGTCATGTTTTCATTACATTTTTTTTTATGTTGTTCAAATTGGATAAACACTATTGATCTATCCTCAAGTTCACTGATTTTATCACCCACATCTTCATTCTAATATTGAATCTAACTTTTTCCGGTTATATAATTTCTATTTGATTCTTTTTTTTGTAACTTCTAACTTTTGGTGATATTTTTCAATTTTTTCTATTTCTCCAAAAGAATTTGTAATTGCTTGTTGAAGCATTTTTTGATGATTGCTTTAAAAATCCTGTCACATAAACTCAAAATCTGATTCAACTTTATTTTGATATTATTTTCTCATGTTGTGATTTTCCTGGCTCTTAGTAGAAGTAACTTTTTTTACTGTATTCTGGATATACTTGTCTTTATGCTATGAGACTCTTGATCTTATTTTCTTTTCTAGTAAGTAGATGAGGTTGTAGAGGTATAATGCTAAGCCAGTTGGCTATGTGTGTTCACAATCCCACTGTGTGCTTCTGACAGCATTTCTGCACATATAGGACCCTGACTCACACTACTTCATTGCCAAAAGTGGGACTAGAAGTTCAGATTCCCGTTCACTCTGCAAACACCTTACCACTAAAAGTAGACACTTATTCAAACCACTCATTACCTCTGAATGGAGCAGTAAGATTAGTTTCATACTGATCTCTATTTCCACCAAAAAGAGGAAAAGTAAATGGCTGAAACCCTGACTGCTTTGTCATTACAGGTTGGAGGCAGAAGCTCAACTCATCGTTGTGTTCCACTGTACCAAACTATTCCCACCTCTACCACGTCCTTGTGCCTCCTGGGGAAGATCTTAGTAATCCACGGAATCATGCTAAAATGCGGGAGTTTTATGCAGAAACAGAAATGTGGTTAACCTTGCTTCAAAACACTTCAGTTAGTCTCACAGCTGCCCGCTGAATATGCAAGTTCAGCTACACAAAGACCCTCAGTACATAGGGATTGGGAGAGAGTAAAGTAATTACTAGCAACTAATTGTATCACTTTGTTTTATATTATTGATTCTAGGTGGAATGGAGGCTCATCTTTCCACTAATATGGAGGAGGAAGATGTGAATTCTAATGCTGACCATTCATACTTGTGCTGTCTCCTTGAGTCCCTTTGCTTTTGGGTATGGCATGGACACTCAAATGGCCATTAGAACTCACTGATACTATCCTGATGGGGAAAACGGAATAGCACTGACGTCTGTTAAGCAGATGGTGGAAAACCAACTCCCTGCTCCACCTGCTAACAGTGATACTGGCTTCTGTGGGCAGGGAGTTGTCATTGAAGGTTGATGCCTCTCCTGCAACAACCAATGCTTCATGTATTTTGTACAGTTTTTGGTTATTTCAGGCAGAAAGATAAACCTGGTCACTGTTATCCAGACTTCAGTAGAAGTCTGCAATAAATCTTTTAAACTAATTAACATATTGTTTGAAAAGGTGCATTTGAATGGAACTAAATTTGTTACATATCCAACATTGCTGATATTCAATGACATGAATAAATTGAATACATCAAGTTACAAGATCAGAAAACAAACATCATAATATCCTCTGCATAGCGGCACCTGATTTTAAAAATGGAATGTTCTTCAGTAAGATCCAATCAATAATGAACTGATGTCTTACAACTAAAATCTGTTAAGCATACCTTAGGGAAATTTTAAAATGCAAACAAAAATAGCAAAGTAGGGAGTGGAGAGATACTTATTCAAAAAATTAAATGAAATTTAGTATTACTATGTACATTTGTGAGTAGTGGTTTTATAGTTCAGCTAATAGTATTGCAACTTAGTTGTAATTTCTTAATTTTGGTAATTGTACTAACATGTTAATTAGGGCAAGCTCTGTGAAGGAAGTATAGAAACTGTGCTATTTTTGCAACTCTTTTGCAAGGCTAAATTCACCTCAAAGTAAACAGCTAGATTTGTAAAGTTATTCCTTAAATTCTTTTTTTTTAAATATATTTTTATTGTTATTTATGTCTTTTATATTTTGTATTCCCCTTGGGTAGCCCACCACCAATTCACCCGTGATCCATCTCCATGGTCCCTTGTGTTCTTTTCCATTCTATTTTGTGCCCTCTTCCTCCCCTCCCCCAGCACCCCCCCCTCCCACCCGCTGAGTGTCTCTCTCCTATTTGGTTTCCTTATAGTCCTGTTATAAGTGAAACCATTCGATATTTTTCTCTTTCTTTCTGGCTTATTTCACTGAGTATGATTCCCCTCTAATTCCATCCATGTCACTGCAAATTGCATGTGTTTATCTTCTTTGAATGCTGACTAGTATTCCATTGTGTATATGTACCACAGTTTCTTGATCCAATCATCTATTTTTGGGCATCTGGGTTGCTTCCTTACATGCTTATTGTCATAGTCAGTGACTTGAAGTGTCAGTCATTTGATCCTTAATTCCACTCCCTCAGCCAAACAGTCACCAAGGCTTGCCATTTTTATGTCTGCACTCCCTTTTGTTTCAGCAACACACCCTTTATTCAAGGTTTCATTAGTTCTAGCTTGGATAATTACAATGTTCCCCAATTAGGCTTCCCATTTCTAAGCCTAAGAAGGAACAATTAAATTAAGCAGATCCCTCTGTGAGTTGGCTGAAACTAACTCTTTCATTTGGCATTCATTTAACTCTTCTGGACCACAATATTCTCAACTGTAAAATGGGGATAATTATAAAGTGATAGTGAGACACCATGTGTGTGTGTGTGTTTGTTTGTGTGTGTGAATTGGCAAAGCACTTGCATTTTAAAATAATAATGTGTAAATATTTTGTAGACACAGTCAATCATAAACAATTTCTCCAAGGAAAATCATTTTGTTCATATATTTTAGTTTCACAGGCTTCCTGTCATCAGCTTGCCTACAAATGGCCTCCAATGGTGACACTAAAACCCAAAGTACACTGACATGCCTCAAGTCAAGTCCACCTTGAGATCTGCAAGGGCTGCTGATTTCTACTTTGTCCAATTGCAGCCATGTAATATAACCTTACAGAGCTAAAGCTGTTAATTTTCATTTTGTCACCTTCAGTAACTTCTTAAAGCTGTATCGCTCTAGAGCTACCTATAAATTAACCCCAAGTAAAATAAGTCACCCTCAAATGATTGAACTGCTTTCCTGGATACGTGTAATAGCATCCATTGATTAATGCACCTGTGAGTAGATGGGTTAAAAACTAAAGTAGTAACTGTTTTGTAAATAAATATTTTGCAAGTCCAATTGCAGGAAACAATAGGATGTTCTCTTAAAATTGTGTATAATATTTAAAAATCATCAACACCTTTATACTTTGTGTCACACTTTAATACCCTGTATGTGAATGAACACAAACAATACCATGGTTTACATTCTTTTAAAATTACCATTTTACAGAAGAATTTTGCTTTATAAGCCACTGACTTTACCCAGTGTTTTTAGATCCCCAATCCTGCTTTTTTGTTTTTCTGTCATATAGAAGACATCATTAAAAATTTCTTAATGATAAATAATGAGAGGGTTTAAACTTTTAACTGTATTTTTAAAAATTAGCATAGATATTTGGAAAAGATTAAAACCAAACCCAGATCTTGTATTTTAATAGAATTTTCCATTTTTCAATAAAAGTAACACCCAGACAGCACCATATGTCAGCTGGGTAAAGGCAAAAAGTGTCATGAATAATTCAGAATTGCTGCCAGAACCTTAACATCATAATGGTTTTCATGCAGCTTGGTTATTTCTTGTTGGATTCACTTAAATGGCATAGTCTACATTTCTACACAGCTTATTCCGTGAAGAAAATCTATACTGAGACTCTAAACCTTAACAAATTGCCAAGGGATGAGACTCTAGATGACGGGGATCTCTGTATATTTAAATATTCAGGAAACAAAACTGATAAAGATGGAGGGTAAGACAGACATTTAAGTGAAAGAAACGTTCCCATTTCCATCCCAGGTAGTTTGCCAGTTCACCGCGATGTTAAATAAGTACTTGGCTTTCAATATTGACAGAGGAATGATCTGACTCTTGAGGAAGAGTTATTATCCAGTAAGAGCTCTGTGTTATACAAGCAATTCTGTTTTAGTTCTGGGGGCACCTGGCATAAGGACCCTCTACTATTATCTGCAGCTTAAGAATGCACAGCTGGAATGGCAATGGATTTGTTATTTGTAAAACATCCATGAATTTCACCACAGGCCTTCACCAACATGGAAGCATCTGTGAGTCAAACTGTTCCCCAGCTGTTCATCTACTACCTGCAGGTTCTTGTAGCATAAAGTCCCTATTAATACTGCTGGTTACACTGCACCCCTGATGAGACCGTACAAAATCGTTCCTCTTAGTACTACAGTTTAATGCACAAAATCCCTCAAGATAAATCCCTTAAGATTCTTAAAAAAAAAAAACATGGCTTTTTGGAATTGCTGCCAGAGATTCTGGGGCAACTCTCCACACTTTCATCTGAATCCTTTTTTGTTTCTTAAGTTTTTGCAAAGTTCCTCCCTTCCAGGCAGATACATCCTGAGCACTTTCCTACATAAAGAATAGAAAAATTTTCATGACAGCAAGATTCAAAAGCTAAATAGAATAAAAGCGAATGCCAAACAGAAGTTGTTTTAGGCCTTATCTTCAAAAGCACAATTGCTTCAGGACCCCTCAGAAATCACTTTTCTTGTTAAGAGTAGAGAAATTTTAATTTCTTTAACAGTGACATGCATATTTTAGGTCTTAATTAAAAGCTTTAGTGATAATAATTTATAACATTGTAACACTACATTTTTATTTAAAAGCAAATTGTATTTATAAATCATTTGGTAAACGGTATTTAACAGTTTTACTTAAGGAAATGGAAAAGGAAGAGACGTTCATATTAAAAGAAAAACAATAATATATAATGTTGAAATTTGCAAAGCACATTGCTTTTAACTTAAACACCAACAAATTATTATGGTAATTGAATGATTATAAGATTTAATAATTCAACAAATTTTGCAAATATTAATGGAAAGCACATAATTACTTGTAAAAACCAGATATCTTTGATGATTATATCTTGCTTTATGGCTCCAACATTTCAATAAGATCTCACTAGTTGTAGTAATAACTGAATTCTCTCATCATTAGCCATTTCTTCCACAACTGCAAATTTCTTGACATCAAATTAATTATGTTTCTTTGGATCTAAGAAACATAGACTCAGTTTAATAAGAATATAAGTACATGCATGTAAAGTGTTAATTACTTAAAACAGATATTTTAGCACTTATTAACAAAATATTATAAATAGGGTTTTGCTTTTGTTGGAATACTAGACTTCTTTTAGATTTTTAATTTCAGATATTGACCATTTTCATATTTTAAATATTAGACCAATCTAATATACCTGGTATACAGATCACTTGCAATGGCAAATAAAATTTTTACTCTGTAGTTGAAGAAAAAAATAATTTGAACACTTGCTGAGACTGAAAATGTCTCAGGACAGGACCGAAGGACAAAAATTTTGCTAGTAAATAAGAAGTTAAACCTGACAATCCTAGGCCAGGACATTAGCTGCCGTAAATTTCCTTGGCTCATTGTTTTGGGGTTTTTTTGTTCGTTTGTTTTTTTACCATTTCTGAGCTATCTCTCCACAGTGTAAAGCCATGTAATATAACCTTGGCCTGGCAGCTATGGAAAGAAAAGGAGTGGCAGGCCCCATAGAAAAGAGTAACAGACCCTGACCAGATTGGTTCAACCTGAGCTGCCTGCAGGACCTGTTTGCCTTGGGGAGCTGGGAGAAGAAGAGGGAGAAGGAGGAGGACAGGGAGGGAGGAGGGAGGGGAGGAGGAAGGGGAGGGGAAGGTGGGAGAAGGAGGGGGAGGGGGAGGGGAAGGAGAGGGAGGAGGGGAGGAGGGGGAGAAAGAAGAGGGGGAAAGAGGAGCAGGAGAGAGACAAGGAGGAGAAGGAGGAGAAAGAAGAACTGAAGGAAGAGAAGAGAAATCACCAAGGGAAGTTCAGTGTCTCATGTTGTACTCTGTTCTAGCTAAAGGCATGAAGGCTAAGCAAAAAACAATTATGTGGTTTTAAGGAATTTACTTCCAAGGATTTCTGCATATAACACTTATAACACATAGCTACTATTCTCTAAGGGTTACTGTCCCTTCTTCTTTTGCTTTCTCTCTCATATCACCTGTTGTTTCTCTTGGTTTTTTCCTTTCTGTTTCCTCAACATTTCAATGTCCTCCCTTTCTAACCATCAATCTGTTGATGCGATCTATTCACCTGAAGCATAACTTCATGCTGTCTTAACTCTTTGTGATTATTTATCCTTCAGAAAAAAATTCACCCTACAGTTGAAACCCCAAATTACAATAAGGAAAAAACAAGGCATTAATAATTCAGAATTTGGTAACGACACAAAGTAGTTGACTTCTTTTTCTTTAAAGTAAAATGTTTCTTCCTATATATAGAACAATAGAACTGATAGTAATATGGATACGTTATATGAGAAGTTCACAATTAAATTTGGTTCTAACATTTGTAGGTGAGATAAGAAATGCTTCTTTGTTAAAATATTTGTAGTATTTTAAGAACATAAAATTATTTTCTGCACCTCAAGTTTGGAAGATTAAAGAATATTAAAATACCTAACTTTGAGAATCTAATATTTCTTCATTAAGTGTTTATTGGGTATTAACACTGCCTACCATTTCCCTATATTTCTGGTATATGTGTTGTTTTTAAAGTATATTAAGAGATTTTAATATTGCAAGAGCTATATGACCTATATTTGAGATAACTTTATAATTGCTTATAGCTGCTTTTCTTTTACTAAATACTAAAATTGTCTATCATTTGTAGGAGTTAGGTTAGCTATTCAAAATGCTCTCTGTTTATTTGAATAAAATTGGTATTTTCTATATATCCAAAGTTGTATTTCATATTTCTCTTTAAGTAGCATATTTTTCAAACATATTTCACCCTTTATGCTCAAAACAAAGCTAAAAATCATGTTGTTGCTAAAAATCTGGTGTTGCTTCCATTGAGAGAAGATAATAAAAGGAGTAATTGTCACTATCTGTTTGATTTTTCCATTTCAATTTGGGGGAAAAAAATTGAAGTTGTGTAAGACTTTGTCTTTTGATATATTGTAGCTAAAGTTCTTCAACACACATGCCTTTAATTTTCAAACATTGAAGGCAAATTGCCCATAAATATTCAGTTTCCTGAATATATTAGGGCCAAATATACTTGAAGAAAGATGATATGATAATATTCCTTTGGGGAAGATGTTCTAACTAATTTACATGCAAGAATGAATCTTTATCATTTAAACTAATTTTCAAATGTTTGGCAAAGAGCAGTATTATCTCTTGCTCAAAAGTTTCTTCTATAGAAGCATTTCCATTGTTCATGGAAATCAAGTTGCTGGGTTTTCTTTTATTCCTTTTAAGGCTTTTTGATCCTTATATGGAATAAGACTGCTTTGCAGGTATTGTTAGACAAAAACTGAATATTAAGCCATTATTTTTGCATTAGCAAATTTTCCCAAGGTGGGTTTTTATCATTATAAGACATTTTGTTTTGTGTGTTTCTCCCTTTTTGTCTAATCACCTCTAAAATTATGAACACTACAAGAATAATACATGCTGAATAACAAAACAGCTTGAAATATTCATAACTAAGAAAGCAACTGTTAAATGTTCATAAACAAAGTTGTTTGGAGACTCCTTTATTAATTTTTAATTTATTTTCAGTCAATTCCTTATTACTTCCAAATTCCTGTAGGGGATTCTGTTAATTAGTCATGTGTAAAATATTCATTAAAAACAGCTTCCTATTTTCTTCTTTTATTGCGAATTTACATTTCTAATCTTATAACCAAAATAAATGCCATTGGGTAGAAGAACCACATTAATTTTGATCAGCCAGTTAAAAGAGAAGCTCATACAACAAAAGATATGGTAATATAAACTAGACTAATATTGAGGTCCTACATCAGTAGACCCTAATACTGAAATGGCAGATGGTTATCAAAAACATGTTTTGAAAAACTCAACAATACACAATGTACAGTGTGTTTGGAATCTTGTAAATTAATCTAAAATGAAATAATACTAATATGTACCTGTGGAACTTGGCACGCTAAGATTTCAGAAACAACATAATTTTAGCTAGGGATTCAGGCTAATAACAATGAGTTATTTGTCAAATTGAAATCATTAGGTTTCAAAAAGCACAAATTTTGCTCTACTAATAAACTTAACATCTTGCCTTTTAGTTTGTTATTTTAATTTAAAGTATTTTATTGTCACTCTTTACAACGGATTACTGATGTTTTAGATTACTGATGTTTTGATTCCATACCACAAATAACAAAGTAGTGTAGACAATGGGACATTACTATGAACTTACTATTATTAATGTAGTTATTATTTTTCCCCCTAAGGATACATACACAATATAGCGCATACACATACATAATATAGACTGAGTTTGTAAGAAAAAAGTTTCTAATGCCAAGTAAAATATTACAAGAATGGAATTCTCGATCTGGTCTGATTGAAAATTCATTTGTTTCTATCATCTGCTTTTGTTATATCATCTGTTCTTCTGAAACAGTCCAGATAATCTTTGTATACCACTTCTTTTCTGGAAATCTTTGTCCAAATTTTAAATTTTAATTATGTAATTAAAATACATAAACTACAACTTCATTTGGAACAGTTGATAAAATAATATTTATTGGGACAAAAATATAAAAGGACATTTGATGAGAAGAAAAGTGAAATTTTATTAGAATAAATGGGATATATTTTTTAGGTGGAAGACAACAAATTTTCTGCAAATTGAAGTCATGGTTAGTGACAACATATTTAGGTCATTGAAATATTTGACAGCAATAACCAAAGGTCTCCCAGAATTCTATCTATATGTTCTGACATGAGTTATAAAGAAGGAAAGGGTGTAGGTAGCCCAATTTATTCATCACTTTAAGGGGAAAATACTGACTATATAATTAAAACTACTGATCAGGATGTTTAGGGTGTATAGACCAGCATTTCAAAGGATTATTTCTACATTAATGGAAAGTCTAATAGTGGCTTGAATTTTGAACAGACGTTATGTCAATCTTAAGGCAGATAGCTAATAGAAAAAGATATACTAATATGGTTAATCATAGTAATATATAACTAATTTTTGGAGATTATTGCAAGGTTAATTTGACTAACAAGTCAATATTGTATAGGATTTTTTATTTTCCTAAAAATCCATCTAGCCTATTATGACTTAGTTTGCACTGATTTCTCCATCTTGACCACAAGAATAACAAGAAAGTTATTTTATGGTGACATAGAGACATAAATTAATCAGACAGTCTAGTAATGTGATAAAAAAAACAGTTAATTTAATATGTTGTACTAGAAAGGACTAGAAAGGATTCACGCTTGAATGAATGCCTTCATCGATGCTTTTTTTAAAAAATGCTCAGAAATATTAACTTTCAACTATTTATCTAAAAATCCAACAACTTAGAGCTTTCTAAATATCTATTTTGACTCTGAGGAAGCTTGCCCTCTATATTTTGCAGCTATCTTCCTCCAATTGTTTTCAAAGAATTATCAACAGTATGATTTTACACCTATGCTATTTTCTAGTATTGATCAATGTTACTCTTCAAGACTGTGGCTCCCAAACTTACACAAAGCTCTTCAGGAAATATGAGCCTCCTCTCTGTCTTGTATCTATAATGTCCCTTAATCATACATGTTCTGTGAATTGTGGTTTGAAATTTTTTTTTTTTTCACAACTCTAATTTGGAGTTAAGTTCCAACTCTAATTTGGAGTTAAGTTTTAGCCCAATCCTAATGCAAATTTTCTGACATACTTTCATCATCTGAAACAGGCAAAGAAAACATTGCTTTGTTTTCCATAATTGTGAGACCCCAAATTAGGAGAAATAGGCAGGAAAATCATAACAGAATATATATTCTGAAGTTATAATAATTTTATAGTAAGTTACACTATCTGGCCCTTGTTCTTACTATAAGCTTTTTAAAAAATGTCAACATTTGTCCTTACTGCTTCTCAAAATGTTTAAAAATCCTCAGATTCTTCTTATCTTTGTTGACTTTATTTCAGAGACGTTATGAGTTATTTGTATAATCCATCAATGTTTTTTACCTACCTTCTGATGATGGTAAGCATTTAAAATTTTTAAATTGTGTGCATGTATGTATGTGTTTGTGTGTTTAACATAAGAATAGCCTAACAATTTTAATTCCACTATTGTTGGAATGGTTAATTCACCTAAAGAACTAGTAACCATGCTTTCTCAGAAGTGTAAGAACATATTTCTGAAAATATTCTCAGCTGTGTCTGGAGAGAATTTTAAATGGAAATTGTGTTCTCCTTTTTAGAAACATCTCCCCAAAACAAGAGTGTTTCCCATTTAAAACATATGTAGACCTGAAACCATAAATGTATAGAAGAAAATACAGGCAAAACTCTACACAACATACATCTCAGCAAAATCCTGAAAGACACATCCCTCAAAGCGAAGGAAGTGAAAGACAAGATAAACAGATGGGATTACATCAAAATAAAAAGCTTCTGTACAGCAAAAGAGACATTAACCAAAACTAACAGACACCCTACCAACTGGGGAAAGATTTTTGCACACAATACATCTGATAAAGGACTGATAACAAAAATTTACAAGGAACTCACACAACTCAACAAAACAAAGCCAATAACCCAGTCAAAAAATGGGCAAAAGAGCTCAAAAGGCACTTCTCCAAAGAAGAAAAGCAAATGGCCAACAGGTACATGAAAAAATGCTCAACATCACTTATAATCAAGGAAATGCAAATCAAAACCACTATGAGATGCCACT
>PVIJ01014000.1:18569-42838 GCA_004024925.1 Scalopus aquaticus
AACAACAAATGCTGGAAAGGATGTGGAGAAAAAGGAACTCTTCTACACTGCTGGTGGGAATGTGAACTGGTCCAACCACTATGGAAAGCTGTATGGCGATTCCTCAGACTGCTAAACATGGAGCTCCCATACGACCCAGCAATCCCACTTTTGGGAATTTACCCAAAGGACACAAAAACACTAATCCGAAAGGATACATCCACCCGTATGTTCATTGCGGCACTGTTTACAATAGCAAAGGTATGGAAGCAACCCAGATGTCCAAAAACAGATGATTGGATCCAGAAGATGTGGTACATATACACAATGGAATACTATTCAGCATGGAAAGAAGATAAACACATGCAATTTGCAGCAACATGGATGGAATTAGAGGGAATCATACTCAGTGAAATAAGCCAGAAAGAAAAAGAAAAATATCGAATGGTTTCATTTATAACAGGATTATAGGGAAACCAAATAGGAAAGAGACACTCAGAGGGGGGTGGGGAGGGAATGGTGGATAAGGGCACAAAATGGAATAGAAACGAACACAAGATACCATGGAGATGGATCACGGGTGAATTGGTGGTGGGCTACCCAAGGGGAATACGAAATGTAAAAGACATAAATAACAATAATAAAAAAAATTAAAAAAAAGAAATATACAAGAAAAAAATAAATAAATAAATAAAACATATGTAGCAGTGCCTCACTCAGAAGTTACATTTAAGCTCTATAAAAAGACAGTATTTGCTTCTTTTGAAAGTATTGAAACTTTGTGTAAAAGCAGTGTCTTTTAACAAAGAACACATTTTTACATTATTCCAAAAATGTTTTCTGTCCCATCCTTCAATAGCTGATGGGACATTAAAAATTATTTTGAAAACAATCAAAGTTAATTTATGCTCTATGGCCTAGAGAAAAGATCAAAATATATCTTGCTTTTACTGCACACCCTATGTAAGTCAACTAAAGCAAACTACTTAATTTTAGTATAAAAATTCCTTGTTCTTCTAATATATACCCAAATAATCTCATAAATTTACTTACTATATCCAAACAACTTTGTGTTCACTATCTCAAATACATTTTATGAAATAAAGTGATGACTCATATGAATTACTGAAAGGGCAGTTTTTAAAAGAAAGATTATTTGATTTTATTTTTATTGTTAAAGAATTAATTATCTTATTCACAATCCCTATAATTTATTCACAGAACAAAACAATCAACACAATTGAATGTTCTTAGGTTATACGACTGTTATTCCATCATAACATAATCTTATTTTTACTTCACTGTACAATTGAAAAGAGAAAATGATTTTCCGTCATCATTTCAAACTCTATTAAAAACTTATGCTCACAAAACCATGTGCAAAATGTAGCACCCTGATAAGAAATTTGAACACATTTTTATTAACATTCAAAAAACTCTCTAACCTAAGATTCAAGTTGAAAAGAGAGGGATTTAGAAGAGAATAAAAGATTAAGAATTCATCATTGCAGAATGACATTTCTTTTGACAACTTAACTCGATTGCCACTCAAAAATAAATCATTTATGATTCAAATGCTGTGAATGTTTATTTAGTGTCATACCTGTCATTTGTTTGTTTTTTCCCCCAGAGATATAAAACAATTGTATAGCTCTTACTACTCAGCCGAAATAATTCCTGGTAGTAGGAAACCATGAAGGGCGTATACCTTAAAATGGGCAGCAGAGCTTTTCATTGTCCTAATCAATCACAAGAAGAATCAACAGCATTCTCCTAGCAACGCTCAATTTGCTTTAAAGCAAAAACTTTATAAAACATCATTCAAATACAACTGTAGAGAAATCAATGCAAGCCATTTGATGGGAAGATATTATTAGGTTCAATTAAAAAATGCAAAAAGAGTCAAATACCCAAACTTTTCCAAAAATTAAGTTACTCTGAGGTTCAAATATTATGTTTCTGTATTGTTATTCCTGTGCCAACATTTTCTATAAGAACTACCCATGAAGCTGACTTAAAGGTCTAATGTGGCATGCTGAAACTGAGAATAGAATATAAGAGCTAGGAAATACAGACATTACTAGATTAATATTTTAACTAGAGTACAGTGTACCAATGATGTTCCAGTATTTTAAGAAAACATTTTATTTTATTTTATTAAAGATTCACTTATTTATACATTTTAAATTAATTTACTTTAAAACTGCACGGCTTCTATTTATCATGTTATGGGGGATCAGTAAATTTTACATAAAAAAAATTTTGCCAGATGAAAAGACTTTGGATAAATCATGAACACTCTCTGAAATACAAAGAAATTTTTATCATGCTGTGACTGACTGAAATTATTTATATATATAAAATACACTATCAAAGCTCTGTCCCATCATAATGCATTATTGTTAAGATGATGATGGTTAATATTTTTGCCAATTTTAAAGGATATTGGTAGTTAAAGCCCTTCATAAACCATATAAAATATCTAAATTTGTCAAAGAGTTAAATCTTAATAGAAGCCTGTTGGCATTAATAAAGAATTAATTTACAAGATGTGTCATGATAAAGTGAGGGTACACCGAAAAAATGTCAGGAATTCTGAAATCTAATCACTCAACAAATCTTGCTTTCAATATTCTTGGTCGTGAAATATCTGAATTATATTATTGCTCTCCCAAAATTCCTACCCAGCATTTTTATGCTATTTATCAGAGTCAGAAATCAAAATTGTTTTATAGATTACCCATAATATAACACTAACCATGGAAAAATTTTTTAGTCAAACATTATTTCTATTTTTATACACATATCATGTTTTTATTTGTTGCACACAATTTTATCAAGTATATGATTTTTTCAAGGTTTTTTTTTTGCTGAAGTCATTTGTAATGCTAGTTCTCTTTAATTTGTTTAATTATTTATTTTCTTATATCTTTGGTAATTTTTAGACAGTGTTTGATTTCTCCCCTCAGGTGTAGTTTCCCTGTTTTTCCCACCATAGCATCTGTAAACCATCACCATAGTCCCTTGTGCTTTTCTCTCCCCTGTTTTGACACTTCTCTCTCCCCCTCTCCTACTGTATGCCTCAGATCTATGTTCAGCTTGCAAGTTTTGTCTTTTATATCTGATCCTTTGTTTTCTCTATATTCCACATATAAGTGAAATCATCCAATATTTATCTTTTCCTTCTGACTTATTTTGCTTAGCATAATTTCTTCCACCTCCATTCATATTGCTGCAAGGGGTATGAGTTTATCATTTTTGATCACTGAGTAGTATTCCATTGATACCACATCTTCTTGATCCATTCATCTGTTTAGGGGCATTTTCGTTGTTTCCATATCTTGGTTATTGTAAATAGTGCTTCAATAAATATAGGAGTGAAGTTTTCTTTTCAAATTAGTGTTTTTGTCTTTGGATAGATTCCTAAGAGTGGAATCACTTGGTCATATGGTAGATACATTTTTGGTGTTTTAAGGAAACTCCACACAGTTTTACATATTGGTTGCACCAGTTGCATTCCTACCAGTGGTGTAAGAGGGTTCCTTTTCCATCATTTCCTCACATCATTTGTTATTTCCAGTTTTGTTTTGTTTTTTAATATGAGCCATTCTCACAGGTGTGAGGTGGTATCTCATTGTGGTTTTGATTTGCATTTCCCTGATAATATGTAATGTTGAGAGTTTTTTCATATGCCTATTAGCCATCTACATTTCTTTAGAAAAGTGTCTTTTCTTTAGAAAAGTGTCTTTTCAGCTCTTCTGCCCATTTTTGATTGGGTTGTTTAGTCAAACATTATCTAATGTCCATTTTCTCAAATGATAATCATCTCATCCCCAAGAGGGAAATAGGCAAAGCTATGAGATAGCCAGGAAATACATTACTAGCCACAATTAAATGATTAAAAAACTAATGTTAAATGAAGTTGTCTACTGTGCCATGGGTCAAAACATACAAGGTTCAAGTGAAGCTAGAGCATGTTTTTTTTTTTTTTTCATCCAAAGAGAATGAAAGTATTTCAGAATCTTTAACATTCAAAAATGAAAAAAAAAAAGCCAATCATGAAAAAGCCAGTTGAATTATATTCATTTTATTTAAAGTCATTCACTAATAGAAATGTGCTCATTCTTTTGGTACTGATTGTTTTATATATTATGTTATATTACCTTGATTTAAAGGAATAATCATTTTTGAGCCTGTTTTAAGATACCATATAAATAATTATCTAAAAAATGTGATCTATAGATTTATTCCTGAGTTTCCATGTTGTGTAATATGTCATCAGTTTTGTTATAGCTCATAAAATTTGAAACACATTAATAGAAACTAAGTATCATTTATATGTCAAAGACATTTGAATGTTAATGCTTGAAAAAATTTTTCAACCTTATTTCTGACTTCCTGGTGAAAAGTAATATATTGGGATGAATTTTAGGTAGCAGAATCGGTACCAGAAATGAAGCCACAGTGAAGTTTACTTATTTATTTCAGCAGTAATTTGTTTCATCTCAATTTAGATGGAAAATTCATGACAACTTGTAGATTTTCCTTTTTTTTTTTTTTTTTTGGTTGAGTGACAGGAAGTGTCAGTCTATAGCCCAAAGTTATTAGCACACAGACCCAGGAGATAATCTTTGATTTGCTAAAAAATAAATATTTAGTGCAACTTTAAAAATTACTGCTGGGCAGACTCTATTATTGATTTTAGTACTGAAAGGAAGAAAGGGAGGGAGACTGGGATGGATATAGGGAGAGGAAATAAGAGGGGTGAACAGAAAAGGAGAGGAAGAAAAGCAAAAAGGAGGCAAGAAGAAAAATGAGAAAGAAAAAAATCTGAGGCCCTAATAAATAACTCTGCCTTCCACTGCCTTGTATTCCATTACACGAAACAGTTTGTCAGTAGGCAGGATAAAAAAGTAATTCACAGATTCTGCAGATTCCAGTGGTACTCACAGGAATGGATTCTGGACTTCCCAAGAACTCACTGAGCAGATGAAACTTGGCAGAACCCATGTGGAAATTCATTATATCTGTTTTCATTTTGTACTGTCTATCATGTTTTTTGATGACTAAATGGAAAAGAAAAAATGAAATTCTACCATGTGAATTTCTATTAAATATCATTTTAGCTATCATTTGTCACACCTGTTATTTGATACATTTCAGTCAATTGACATAATTATATATTTTCACAACCTATATCATTCTGTGAAGATGATTTATTTTGCAGTAAATACAATTTATTAAAAATTTATTCAAACACCTTAACACATTTGAACTATTTGTTTCCAATATACTAAAATATCCTTCCTTTTGAATCCATAAAGGATTGATAACATATGGCTGTTTTTAAGTTAAAATGAGTCATATTTTCCATAATAATGTGATGACAGCTTTGCAGACTCTTTATAAATACACAAGTCAGCACTTACACTTAGAGCTGCATATAATTTTAGGAAGTTTTGAGGATTCCTGATATCTCTTTACAAATTTCTCCCAGTTTCTGAAACTCCATCAAACCTCTATAACTCTATAGTTTATCAGTTGCCTCCAAAATGCTATCATTATGTTTATAGATCCATTTTTTTTAGCATTTACACACACACACAATGCCATACAGGGTTACTCTCTTAAATACACACAGAAGTAGATTTTAAAAGAGGAAATAAAGATACAGTCAGTAACATTTTAATGCTTTATTACAGATTTAGAATATCACTACCAGTATTCTCAGGTATGATTTGTAATTAATGATAGTATATCATGTAAAACTGTCTCAAAAAGAATTCTTGCACTTTTTGGCTTCTAGCTAAATTTTTGTCAGCTCTGATTAGTTGTTTTTACCACCAAAAAGGATTCACAGTACAAATATCAAAAACCTGCTTTCAAAACTAGCAGTCTATACATTGTAAAATTGGTGTGTATGTGTATATATATATGTGTGTGTGTGCTTCCTATATATATAATTATATATAAATATATATAATATATATGAATATATAATATATAAAAATATATAATAAATATTTATAAATACTATATATATTTATATTATATATATAATGTATATATTTATGTATTTATATATGTATACATATAAATGTATACATATATATTTATTATTTATATATTTATTATTTATATATTTATATATAATATATAAAGCACGTAAATATATACACTAGCAGGCTATACATTGTAAAAAAATAGAAAATATATATATTATAAATATATATTATATTATATATGTTATATAAAATATATTAATATATTATATATTATTAATATATAATATATTATATGTAATATATATTATAAATAATATAATATGATATATTATATTATATATAATATAATTATATTATATAATATATATTATATAATACTATATATTTATATATATAAAGCACATATATATATACATACACAGATATAATATAAATATATTAATATATTATATATTATTAATATATTATATGTAATATATATTATAAATAATATAATGTGATATGATATGATATATTATATAATATATTATATAATTATAATATATTATATAATATATATTATATAATACTATATATATTTTATATATTTATATATATATATATAAAGCACATACACACACACACACACACACACCAATTTTACAATGTATAGATTGCTAGTTTTGAAAGCAGGTTTTATATTTATGTATTTATATATAAATATATATGTGCTTTATATATACATACACACATACACACACACACAACACAAACACACACACCAGGTTATATACATAAGTATACACTAGATTATTATGTTCCAAGATGGCTCATCAATCAATCAACTTCTGACTGGGTAGAATCTTGCCTAAATAGTAATTTCTCAGTGGGATGTTGAAAATGAAAATATTCTTACATGTATTCTCTCTCTCTCTCTCTCTCTCTCTCTCTCTCTCTCTCCCTCGCCTTTAGTCATAGTCAATGTTAAATAATTTTAAAAGGCTTCCATCTTAATTTATTTAAATAGTCCTTAAATTAAGTACTCGAAATGTATACTTTGCTGAAAATATCTCAGATAATTTACTGGACTCCCATTTCTATGGTCACATGATATCTCTATGACTTTTTCTTTGGATACATCATTTGTACGAAGAAAGAAGAAAATTATTTTGTGAGCAAAGATACTCTATTCTGAATTTTTCCTGGTATACATTTTTCATATGATGAGTGATGTTTTCTTTGTGAAAAGAAAGAATTTTATGGCATTTATTTCTCAACATTCACTTATTAAAATTACATATGAATGCATATTATTAATGAGCACCATGCTCGGTGCTATAGATTGTTTTTACAATATTTGATATCTGCTTCCTTCCTTTGTTTAATAACTCTATCTTAATTGATTGAAGTAACAGGGTACCACCCAAATGTTTTTTACCACACATGCATTTTTCCTAAGCCAGTAGAAAATAGGTTGTGCTTATCAACCACAAAGAGTTATTTTACTGTGTATAAATGAACACATAAAAATCAGTCCCCACCCTCCCAATCTGACTTTAGAATAAATGCTGGAAATAGCGCTCATTTTATCAGAGAATATGAAAGCTGACATTTCTATACTTAGCATGCTTATTCTTTACTAGTGGTGGAAAAGAAAAAGACTGATCTAATCATTCCAGTATTCCAAATTACATCATCCATAGTAACTCTTAAATGAAAACATACTTCATAGACCTACCCTATAAGGTTTATATCCCGTGTGACAAGTATTTTAGGAGTGAAAAAGACAGATGTGAGGTACATTAGCAAAATGAATAGCCACTTATTCCACCAAGATGAATCACTTTTATCACAGCAATTTATCATAAACTAGATAGTGATTTAAGAGGAAACATTTGAACTATAGCATATATTGCAAAGGAAGTTAGAAAATTTGAAATTATGAATACAAATCTGGTAAGCATTTTCATTATGCATTTTAATATTTTGAAATCGAACTGAATCTTTTAAAGTGGTGAAGACTTTAGGCGAAAGTTAGGGAGGAAACAATTTTAATCCTAATGTAATCTGTACTTTTTATATTTTTTACTCTGAATTTGTATACCAACATATTGAGGATCACATGACTGATTTTATGGGCAGTACCAAATTTTCCAGTTGCCAAGACACTGGTTAAAATTTCTATTGCTATTTCTATTGCTGCCATAACATTTTAAAAATAAATACAAGTCTGTCAAGCTCCAAATGTTTAAACAGAAAATATTATTTTATCAATTCTAGTTTACTTTATTTCATTACTTTATTTTATTGTTAGTAAGAACTGACATTCAGGAAGCATTATCTTAAGGTCATTTTTTCCAAGAACTCAAGATATAAGTATTATGTAATAAATTCTAATAAATGACAAAATTCCAAAATGGAAAAATGCTTGGATCAGGGGGAATATTCAATACTTAACTTTTTCACTCACTTCCTTAGACATGAGGAACTTCTGTTAGACTCTGAGGGTGCATGAATGACCAGGATTTCAGAAGCTCACATATTAATACGACAGTTAATACTCAACTTGAATGCCATACAGACATAGTATAATAAAAATGTATTTAATATACCATGGAGAAATATGACAAAGTGCTTCAATCTGTGGGAAATCCTTAGAGACTGTTGTGTTAGAAATCTTAGGGAGTGATGATATGGACAGGAGAAGTTAGAAGGACATAAAGAGTTTTTGATGATAGAACCCCACCCCCTTTAATAGTGGAAGCTGGAATATCAATTCAGCCAATGAGGATATGTCCAGTCTTCTTATTACAGGGTAGGGAGGGGTTCAGCCATCTGCCACATCAAGATAAAGCATGCTCTAGTGCTTAAGACCTTCAGCGGAAAGGCACTATCATAAAATTAGTGCGCAATACAGAAAGGGGAAGACTATAGTTTCCAAATCAAGCACCAAAAGTTACCCATCTCCTCGTGGGTAAATGTCCTGCCAAACAGGGTTGGACCAAAGAAAGACCCAAAAGCCTGCCACAAGTCTAAGGCAAGTTCCAGCAGGAAACGATAGAAAGGAGTCAGAAACAGCTAGACAAGTCTGGGAAGAAAATAGCAAAATCAAAAGCAAGATAAAAGCTGCCATTGTTAACCTCCCCATGGGTCTTTCACCCACATCTGTTTCAACCAGTCCAAAGCCAAGAAACAAGTGAGTGTAATTTCCTCACATGTCTCTTTCCCCATGTACCTCCTCCAGGTCTCTTTCTGGCTCCCCATCTCTCTTCCTCCCTTCTCCAGTGTCTTCTCCTTCTGCTCAACTACATCCTTCCGCGGGCAGGGCAGGGAACCTGGTACCTCCCCTTTCCCTAGGGACCACCCTGTCACATTCTGAGCAGTCATTTAGGAATGGCTGCAGGAGATGATGGGAGGCAACATGAAGGGGGGGCTCTATAGGTTGTGGAGTTCCAGAATTGTTTGGGAGAAGCCAAAAATGGTCATAAAAGACACATTTCCTTACAGACTTTGCAATTTACTGTGAGAAGACATGATACTAAGAGCAACTAGTTTTGTTACCACTCTAAGCAAAATAGCAAAAGCTAATTAGAGGAAGGTTAATTCAACTGAGCACAGTCCAAAGCCTATTCAGTCACATTTTTCACCCAACTAGTCAAGAGAACACAAAAGAGTCAACTATAGATGGAGACATTATATATGTATATAATATGTGTGTGTATATTATATACACACGAACACACACACACACACACACACACACATATATATATACACACTAATTACCTACTATCAGCACAATTAAAGCCAATAATAGAGGGAAATTGAAGAAGCAGCTAAAGTGAGAAATCTATCCTTTACTGACATATTTGGTGCAAAAATTTCACCCTAAATGATTCACTTCCTTCTGTCTTTTTCTAAAGTTTAAATATTCTTGCACAGGTTTGGTTATTATTAGCAAATGTAATAATGGAAATTATGTACCTTGTTACATAATGTAATAATGCAATGGGCCCGATTTATTTTAACAGTATAGACTAAGTATTTGTAAGGATAATAATTTGTAAGGATAATAATTCATTTTAAAAACCTCCTGAAAATAGTCCTACAAAAATTGATCACTAATTTCCTTTCAATTGTATATATTTATAAAAATGAATACTTTTAAAGTTATTTTAGGAACCACTTAGGTACCAGTGTGTTAAAATTCATAAGTTACACTGTAGTTCCTAGTTTAAAGGTACTTAAACTAAAATATATGTAACTCTAATAAAAAGGTCAAGTATGAAATATATTGAACCAAAAGCAAGCTAGTCTTTGTGTGTTATTAATCATGGACCTTATATTGACTTGAACTGAAAAGTAATGTGGTTTACTGCAATTCAGCCTCATTAGAACAGTTAAACCAAGAAAAAATTCTCCAAGTAACATCACCCTAAAGAACAAAATAGAACTTAATGTCAGCATAAAAGTCACAAATGTCATCATTTAATATAAGCTGGTCACCTGCCAAATGGATATAGCTATAATAAATGCCTTAGGAGTTTTAAAGAGAGGGAAAATACCATGAGTCAACAGAATAGGAAAAATAAGTTACATGAATTAATTTTAATAGTTCTAGAATGTAAATCATTTGTAGCAAGTAGTATTCACTCAGAAATTCATTCTTTTGTTTATATTTTATCCATTATTTTATTATGAAATATTAGATACACATGAAAGGCCACTTTTACATTTTGTTCAAGCTATAAAGCTTAATAATAAACTAGATAATATTTTATATATTATATATTTCTCTTGTATCTTGTATTTTTGTTTCCCAACCTAAAATAAACACTATCCTGAATGTTTTTATTCCATTGATTTGCTTGGTTTTAGCACACATGTACCTGTTCTTGAACAATAAGTAGTTTCCTTTTTTTTGAAATTTATAAATAAAAACAGTTTCACATTTATTTCCACTTCTATGACTTTTTTTTCCCTCTCATTACATGTCAATGGTATTCATTTCATTTTCTGTTTCATTTATTTTCATTACTGAAAAGTACACCATTATGTGAAAATTCTTCAGTAATTTATCATTCCTCTCCCCTATATTCACGTAGCTTGTTCCCAGTTTTTTGTTTACTTTTGGCATTACAGAGAATAAATATTACTAATGGTTACTATCAAGAATAATATTTGCTATAATCTAAATATGCTTTATTCTATTATACATTTTTTAAGTGAGGAATGTGTATTGAGTATTAACAAAAACTGTATCTATTGGGGCCATTTTATTATTTCTTTTTCTCTTTTAGCCAATTAACATGACAAAGTCTCGCAATGATTTTCTAAAGTTGCTTTTTTGGAATAAACTTAAACTGGTCTCTCTCTGTATATATATAGATATACTTGATTGTGTGTGTGTGTGTGTGTGTGTGTGTGTGTGTGTGCGCGCGCGCGTGCATATGGTACCTTTACTTAGTTTGGATTTAATGTTATATACACCATATAGACTAGGTTGTCTCCTTTTTCTTCATTCCATAATATTTGTATAAATTTGATTAAAACAATATGTTTATTGAAGAGTTAATAAAATTCATCTACAAAATTATTTGGAGGTGATGCTTTCTCTGTGGGAAGACTTTTAAATAATCTGAAAAACTTTTAGTAAATTATCCACACTTTATATTCTGTAGTCATCAGGACAAGTTGATTTTTGTGAATTATATTGTTTTGGATAAATATTACAAATAAATTGGAATAAAATTATTGATACAGCCTTTATTTTATTTCACTGAACATGAAGCTTTCTTGGCAACAATAACATCAGCCAACATAAAACATTTACTGAAAGTTCTATTATATAAAACATATATATATATATGTATATAAAACATTCAGGATAGTGTTTATTTCAGGTTGGGAAACAAAAATACAAGTTCTATATAATCCATGTGAAAATCCAGTTGCATTATATTGTCATTAGCCTCATTTTTTAAATGAAGGAAATGAGGCACAGAAAAGATTGCTCAGCTAATAAATGATAGTCAAAAGTAGCCTCTAGACAGTTTTGTTCCAGAGTTTATGTTTAGTAGAATTTTCTGTTGACTACAAGTCTTATGTTTCATATCTTTTGCTTTGCAACAGAAAAGTTTTGTCTCCCATTTTTCCAATTTAAAAAATTCTGAGAAAAGACTTCAATTGGATCATGTTTTCCTCCCTCAACTATAATCAGGATGCATGTGTCTATAGAAACATGGTTGTGTTTGGAGTGGAATTAAAAGTTCTCTGAAGAGGGTCTCCCTGGTGGCACAGTGGTTAAGCGCTGCGCTGTGGGCAGCGCCTAAGCCAGTTCTATTCCTGGCCCGGGAGATTCCCACATGGTGCGGCAGACCTCTCCTGCCTCGCCTGCTGCTCCCCTCAGCAGTGTATTTCCATGGATCTGCCTGTTCTGCTCCCCACTCTGTCTCTGGTGAACCCTCTCGCCATCCCACACCTCTGACCTGTACCCCAGCTTGTATGCATAAACAAATAAATCTTTTTTAAAAAAAAAGCTCTCTGAAGAAAGAGATCTCTATTTATAAACGGTCAAGGTTCTGGGCAGACAAGAATTAGGCTAGAGAAAATACCTGAATAACAGGGAAAGTACTATTCTCAGAAGGAATCTTTACATTTTATATTTGTGTGTAAAAATGCTACAGGGAATACACCTGAGAGGAGAAATCAATTACTGTACAAAAATGAACAGCGATATAAGAAAATAAATGTATAAATTAAAAAAGAACTATTTTACTTTGCTCAGAGAGCATTGGCATTTGTCTGTGGTTCCAGGGAAGTAATCTCTAAGTGCTTAAAAATGTCTTTACTGATCAACGTGTCTTTTTTCTTACCTGGAAGGCTTGGGCTTTAACAAATGGTCTCTGCTAAGAATGCAATTTGTGGTAGGGACTTTTTGTCAGTCAGTATCATCTTGACCCTGCATATAATTTATATAATCCTCTGTGTTAGCTGTTATTACTGTTGCCAAGAAAGCTTTATGTTTAGTGGAATAAAATAAAGACATTATAATAATTTTATTCCCATGTGTTTGCAATATTCACACAAAACAATATATTCACAAAAACTAACTTGTCTTAATGATTACAGAATATAAAGTTTGGATAATTCGCTAAAAATTTTCAGATTATTTAAAAGTCTTTCCACAGAGAAAGCATCACTTCCAAATAATTTTGTAGATGAGGTTTATCAACTCTTCAAGGGATAATCAAAGAGACTAGAGAGGACATTTAACCACCGAAGTGACGAACCATTTCTATGTGATCAAACCCAGTGAAACCTCTGGACACAATGGTTTAGATGAACTCCCCTGGTAAGGTGTCATGCACATGTTCATACCATCTCTAGGAGGAATTAACAATACAGATGACTCCACTGGGTAAAAATGAACACAGATTGTGCAAAGCTCTATAGATCAGTGGAAGAACTTGGACTTCAATTCTGAGTGAACATAGGTTAATATTAAATAGTATTTAACAGAAAAGTATCATGATTCAACTTACATTTTAAAAAGATCACTCTGACTAGTCTATTGAACACCAACACTATAATAACCAATGATGAGATTTGAAAGTTCAAGTAAGAGACTTAGTGGGAAATCCAAGAGAGACACTGATGGCTTGGACCAATGTCAAGGTGGTGGTAACAGTGTTTTCTAGATTCTGAGATAATTCTAGAATCTCAAGATAAAGCTCAAGAATTGACTAATGAGTTAGATGTTGGGTAGGAAAAAGCAGAATCAAGAGTGATTCCAAGGATTGTGTCTCAAGTTAGAGGATGGGACTGCTGAAACATCACTTAAATGTGGAAATGGACACTTTCAGATTTTTGTGTTTGTGATAGCAAGAAAGGAAAATGCAGCTCTAGATATATAAATTTCTGACCTATAACCATTAAGCAATGTGACTTCCTGTCACATGTTTAATTATGAGCAGTGAAATCCATGTGAGTTGACTAGCATATTAATCCAGATTAGGAAACAAGTTAAGTTGAATACAGTTTAGTTTTCTCTGTTAGCGTACCAGGTCATTTCATGCAAAATAATAAGTCTGATTTTTTTCCATAATTGAATTCAGATGTTTTTCAGACAATAATAGGCCAAGATATTTGGCTGCTTCTTGAGGCCACTCCTGGAAAGAGGAAGTTTGTTTTCCTGTTGCTCTGACAGGAAAAGGTGGATCTACTTCATCAAAATACAGTACCAAATTATTAGGACACAAGCTAAAAGGGGATGCCTAACTTTAAAGTTGTATGTAAACGCTAATGTGTGTGTTTATGCATGCATCTGTCCTCATACCGAGCTTAAAATGCTAAACAAATCTTTTATTATGGCTTGCAGGCAAACTACTTTTAAAATACTGATGTAACAAGTGAAATGAATGGGCTTTGAAAAGAGATCCAGACACTGCCACTCACCAGCTCATGACACTGGATATATTTCATTTTTGCTAAGCCTCAGATCTTTTCTTTTACAATGGTAATTCACATTTGGATCTATCTATCTAGATGGAACTATCTCAAAATGTACATTAATTTTTATCCAGCAACTGTATTAATATGCTGGTATGTAACAAAAATTTACTGAATCGTTGCTATTATATTTTTATTAAGATAAAAATGACATATAACTTTCTTAATTTCAGATGTTTTTAACATAATTATTGGATATGTGCATACACTGCAAAATGATCACCACAATATGTCTAATTAACATAGCTGAATATTTTTTCTTTTTTTTTAAAGATTTGTTTATTTATACATACAAGAACTGGGTTGTAGGCCAGAGATGAGGGGGTGGGGGTGTGTGTGAGAGGATTCACCAGAGACAGAGTGGCAAGCAGAACAGGCAGGTCTACTGAAATACACTGTTGAGGGGAATAGCAGGGAGACAGGAGAGAGGTCTGCTGCACCATGTGGGAAGCTCCCTGGCTGGGGATCAAACTCATGCTGTAGTGGCTGCTGAGAGAGCTTCATAGTGCTGAGACTTAACCCTTGCGCCATTAGGGAGGCCCTGGAAATTTTTTTCTTATGATAAGAGCTTTGAAGTTCTACACTTTTAGAAACTTTCAAATATGATACACCGTATTATTAATGATAGTCCTTATAGTCACCATGTGGTCCATTATATTGCCTTGACTTATTTATTTTATAGTTGGAAGTTAGGAACTTAGAACATTTTAACTCTCACCTCTAATGCCCACCCTTCTACCCCTTCTACTCACATGCTTCTGGCAACCACCAATCTATTCTCTATAACTATGAGTTGGTTTGGGTATTTTTTTTTTTTTGGCTGTTTTTAGATTCCACATATAAGATGGTATTTTTCTTTCTCTGTCCTTCTCTGAAGACTTACTTTACTTGGTGTTATTACAACACCAAGCTCCATCATGTTGTCATAAACGGCAAGATTTATTTCTTTTTTATGTCTGAATAATATTCTGTTGTGTTATATAACACAACAGACTATTGTGTGTGTGTGTCAATGTTTTTAATCCATTCATTCTTTGACTGACACCTAGGAGTCCATCTTGGCTATTGTAATAATGCTGGGATGAATAATGTGCATATATCATTTCAAGTTAGCATTTTCTTTTTTATTTTTTTTCAAAGAGTACCCAGAACTGGAATCACTAGAGCAAATGTATTTCTAATAGACAGCTATATTGTGATATTGGAAATATTCTTTTTCAAGAAAAATTCTTACTCTATTTCAAGAATTTTCCAAATAAATGGACTATGAATCTAACAACACTAAAACCATTGGACAGTTAAGTCTGTATTGAAACAGACATTGATTCATGATAAAATTAATGAAAGGGACAAACCATGAAACTCTACTTTGCAATAAAAACAAAATATGCACCTTTCCATAAAAAAAAAAAAGATTCAGAATAAGAAAATAGAAACCTAAGATCCTATTTTAAAATATTTCCTCAAAGTTATCAATTAATTGATATTTTATTTGAGGATAAAAGATTCAATGAAGCATTTGGAGTTATGTTATAGTCTCTCTCACCATTCTCTTAACTAAAATATAGTAAAAAGAGCTTATTCAGCAGCAATAATCTACACAGAAATAAGTTCATGAGTTTATACTGGTAATTTTGACATGCTTTAATATTCTGCTTTTTAAAAATCAAGTATTTTACTTTATTTCATATTTAAATATATTTTTACTTTGTATTATTTTCAGTATACTGTAACATTTAATTATTAATTACATTAATTTATGTTTGAATAAAAATATACAATTCTGTTTTATGTCTTATAGATTATAATTTATTGCATTTGAATGTATCATGAATTTACTCTCATTTTATTTGTAGATCTCAAAATTTTTTTCTAAAAAAAAAAGGTGTTGTTCCCATAAAATCACCACCACCAAAAAAAAAAAAAAACAAAACCGTGAAATATCACCATAGACTTTTGTGCTCTTCTGTTCCATTTTGATCCTTCTCCCTCAGCCCTGCCTCATGAATGTCTGACTTATAGTTTGCTGCTAATTTTGTCTTTTTTTTCCTTATCCCTTGTATGGTTTCCCATTTTCCTCCTGTAAGTGAAACCATCTGATTTTTTTTTTCATTTTGACCTATTTCACCGAGCATAATCCTTTCCAACTCCATTCATCGCTGCGAATGGCATGAGTTTATCTTTTCGATAGCTGAATAGTATTCCACTATAATATATATGTATATATGTATATATATATATATATATATATATATATACACACACACACCACATCTTCTTGAGTCAGTTGCCTGTTTTGGGGCATTTAGGTTGTTTCCATATTTTAGCTATTGGAAATATAGCTGCAATGAACATAGGAGTACAAGTTTCCTTTTGAATTAATGTTTTTGTTTCTTTTGGGTAGATTCATAGAAGTGAAATTGCTGGGTCACTTGGTAGATCCATTTTTAGAAATTTAGGTGCCCTCCAAATAGCTTTCCACAGTGTTTGGACCATCTTGCATTCCCACCAGTGATGTAAGAGGGTTCCTTTTTCTCTACATTCTTGCCAGCATTTGTTATTGTTAGTTTTTTTGTTGTTGTTTGTTTATTTTTCATATGGGTGATTCTTAGTGGTGTGAGGTATATTTCATTGTGGTTTTCATTTTCATTTCCCTAATTGTAAGTAAAGGTGAGCATTTTTTCATTTGCCTGTTTTCATTTCATCTTTGGAGAAGTGTTTTTTTAGCTCTTCTGACCACTTTTTGACTGGATTCTTTGTTTTTGTTGAGTTGTGTAAGCTCCTTGTAGATCTTTGCTATCAGTCCCTTATTAGTTTTGTGGAGTGAAAATATTTTCTCCCCAATCTGTGGGGTGTCTCTTCATCTTGGTTATAGTCTCTTTCGTGGTACAGAAGCTTTTTAGTTAGACGTAGTTCCCAATGTTTATCTTTTCCTTCACTTTCTTTGTTTCAGGGGATGAGTCTTTAAAGATGTTTCTGAGATGTATATCACTGAGTGTTTTGCCTATGTTTTCTTCTCTTATATGTTTTCAGGTCTCACATTCAGGTCTTTAATACATTTTGAGTTGATCTTTGTGTATGGTGTGAGATAGTAGTCTAGTTTCATTACTTTGAATGCTATGATCCAGTTTTCTAAGCACCATTTATTGAAGAGACTCTCCTTGTTCCAGTGCATGTTGCTTGCTCCTTTGTCACATATTAGTTTGTCCATATATGTGTGGTTTTATGTCTGAATTTTTAATTCAGTTCCATTGGTCTATGTGTCTGCTTTTATTCTAGTCACTGTAGCATTCTTAAGCAGAAGTTTGTGTCATATAAATAGTGTAGGGGAGAAAAATTCTGCCATCCCCAAATATGTGTTTTTTGTTTGTTTGTTTGTTTGTTTGTTTTGTTTTTTGGCAAGAGGGCTACATTACATAGAGGCTCTGAAGAAGGGTAGAGGCTGCCCCTTTTTGAAGAAAGTATTTACCTGTATAAATGAGAAATTCTTCATTAAGTGTAGCTCCCTTTACTGAAAACCTTAATCCCCTTATCTCTTTTTAGTGGAAAAGGAAGAATTTAAATCAACATAACTTTGTTTACTATGTCTTCTTTGGTAAACTCCCTAACTGACCTTAACATTGTCTCTCTCCATCCCTACCCTCCAGCCTCTCTTGTTTTAGCCAAGCTACTTAAGATGGTGTCTGGAGTCATGTGGATGAGTTACTCAGTTTTACTGGGTCTCTCCTATGTGTACAAGAGGTATATATGTTATCATTCAACTTTTTTACTTTACTGATCATGCATTCTGAAATAACCATGGTAAGAGTTAAAATAGGACTGAAATATCAAAGGGATATGGAGAATGAAGAAATTAAATTCCATAGACATATGTAACTTGTGTGTTTTTTAATCATTATTGTTTATCACTCATAATTATTTAGACTACTCTTATTTTATTCCCTAAAAGGCCATACTATAAAATCTCGTATTTATACCTGAAAATTATATTTCAAATTTCTCTTTTTGTTTCCCCTTTTTGGTAAATCTTGTCAAAATCAACACTTTTCTAAGATAATGTGAAGTGTTAAAACAAAGTTTATTTTTGATCATGGAAAGTAAATTTTGATATATAGTAAAAGATTTAGTGTGCTTGAAAAAAGTGAAAAGAAAATCCAGCAATATCTATAAGCTGACATTATCTAATGATTGCATTTGAGAGGAAGACCAGAACTGAGAATTTTATTAATAAAACCATTAGTTCTAAGTTTCACTTAAGATGTTAACTTATTAGAAACCAAGACTTTACATTTGCTCCACTCAAACTTATTAGAAACCAAGACTTCACATTTGCTCCACTCAAAGCCCAGGACTGAGTTACAAAAACACCGTATGATAGTTGTAAATTAATAAAGATTCTCATTATCACTTACAGCATGCTGAGAATCTTTTTTTATGTTACTCTGATAAATGCTATTTTATTTTTTAATGACTGTCTTCATAATCTATAAAAGCCACCATGTCAACTCACTAGAAATGTTTCAGTAATCATTTGATTGAACAGAATCCTTATGGATTTCTTTGAAATCTTCAAAGTTTGTCATTATTTTTAATAGGCTAAGCAAAACACTCAGAGGATGGAGTCAGGAGCAGTTAAATCACTTGGATTTGGAGTTGCCACACTGAAGTACTTTCATGTAGCATTTATATTTTAATCAGGGATGATCTCTCTAATTTAATTTACATTTCAAGAACCTATTATAATAAACTCTATATGCTCAAAGAATTTGGATAAGGAGCACTAACATTAAAGATATTATAATATCTGCCCTGAATGTTTTAATCCCTTAATAAATAAGTTTAAAGGTATGACAATAAAGATTCTAATTTTGGATACTTTTATTCTAGTTATATATCAGAAGTTATAGATTCAAAATTTGCTTTACATATATCCATTTAGAAAAATGTGTATACACACACACACACACACACACACACACACACACACACAAGGATGCTCCTCTTTCTTCTACCGCAAGTAACTGTCAGTTTTCTGATTTTTAGCAGTGTGCATAAGCAGTGGGATGGAAGAAACAGGAAAAAAAAGAATAGTTTTTTAAAAGAGGTTTCTAAAAGTGAAATCCAGAATTCCACCTCAGCAGTCCCAGCTGCAAGATAGACTAGAAAATGGTAAGCAATTTTTGTTTTAGAAAGCCAAGTTCACAGCTTCAAGTACTGGGTATTATTGGGAAGGATGGGAAAAAAATATTTTGTTAGGGAAGTAACTAACAATCCCTACCACACCCTCATAACAGGTCACCTTCTTTGTACTATTAATGGTAATCATTTCTTTGTATAAGAATTTTTATCCTTGCTTACTTCTAGCATTACTGAAGTTAGGGACATGTTAAGTCAACTTTAATCAAAGAGCCCTACTGCTTATGACTCTACCAGAGGAAATATAGAATGAACTTTACAGAAGTAATGGTAAATTCTTTTGTTTTAAGAATAATTGCTCATCAGTATGGAAGCTTGTTTTATGCTGTTTAAGCAAAATATTCATTATGGAAAAATTTCTCATTGAGAACTAGAATTTAAAGAGGTCATTGCAACTGCTTTGACGGTACATGGAAAAGTAGGAAGGCCAACCTGAATATAACTGAGTTTCCTGTTCTGATATAACTATCAGGACAGGTAGGTGAAGTGATACCTTTGGCACCAGGTGAGAAAGAAGTTTAACAATCCTGTGCATATGAAGTTTCTGGAAGAGAATGTGGATGCATTTGCAGCAGTGATAAATATGAAGTGCAACACAGTTCTCCTGATTAAACAGGGCACTTCAGAAATATTTTATATTCTATTGTTCCTAGTATCTTCACATTATATTAGACACATTAAATTATATATAGGTAGAGTTTATATTAGACATATTATAAAGACTATTGACTTTATTGGATAATAATATTTGAAGATAATTCAATGCTAGAATTATTTGATACCCTAACTACAGGCCAATAGGTTGAGAATTAGGTAATACATATTAAAAGTTGCAAATGAGCAAGTTATTTTACATATATATTCTTCTTCACTGCTATGTGGCACTCAACATGAACCATTAATTTATCATTAAAATTTTTGATAAGAATTAATATAAAAATAGATTAATTCTTTTGGCAAGTTATATCTCAGTAAGTTTTTTGAACAGGGAAATTCTGAGGGACACTTTAAATTCAAGGATAACTGTTAGAATCAAACATTTTACAATGACAGAGGTACAAAATTAATCCATTTTGTTGACAGCCTCATAATTCCTTGAGAAAAAAAAAAGATGAGAGTTAGCCATCTATTGACAAGGATAGTAGGGAAATGGAACAAAATTAGTATATTTACAAAACAACCTCTAGACCATAATCATATGGTTCCTCTCAAATGCTATAGTAATGGACCACAGGACACTGTAAACAAGATGCATCCCTTAAAAATTGTGCATATCAACCTTAACAATCTCAGCACTGAAAGTATAAACAATGCATAATATTAATTTCAGCTTTCAAAAACGGAAATAAGAGAGTCAACGGAGAATTCCCAATTTTAAAGTGATGCATTATTATAAACTTTCAGAATACTTTCTTACAAGTTTAAAGGAAACTTTTGTTTCCACAAATATAGGAACAAAGAGAGACATATTTAAGGACACATTGCTAATGAGAGAATACTGAAATTATTTAAATAAAATGAAGATTAATCATGCAAAAGAAATCTGGACAATGATATCACAGTAGAAATCAAATAAAAACTACTTTCAGTGTTTAACATGTGGCTCTTTTTTTAAAGAGAGGAAGTTAATTAATGAAAATGTTAATAAATCAATGATTAATAAAAATGATAACTGCTTAAACTGGAATCTTATTTTTATTTTATTCAATTAGGCAAAATGAGAAAACACCTTAGAATCTCAACCTCAGGATTTAAGAGTCAATTTCGTTGATGATTTGTCTGTAACTTCTACCCTTACAGCTAAACAATTTCATACACAAACAGTGTTATCAGACTGATAGCTTTCATTTTAAACATATATATTTTTTTTAATTAGGAAAGTTCCTTTTAAAAAAGTTACCTGAGGATCTACTAAAGAAAAATAAATTGCTTCATTCTTCTAATATTTTGAGCTCCACAATCACATTTGCCATAAAAATAAAGTGTGAGGCGTTTTTCTGTATCACTATTCTTTGTGACTTAAATGATTCTGTTTCCATTACACAAACATGCTTCACCCTCAAAAAACCTCATTAGAACTATTTTTGTCATTCTAAAAGTCCATTTATTAAAAGAAATATTCTTGGAATTATTACTAAAACTATCATTCTAGTGTTTCATCACTTTTATGTAAGTCACTGACAAGAACAAATTGTGTCTATGTAATTTTGTATGACAAAGAAACCTATTTTTATTCATAGATTTTTAAAGATGACTTTAAACTGTGTTACAAGAAAAAAGCAAAGCTATTTGGAATAATTAAAATTTGCATAATTAAGAACTTTTAAGAATTTTGGAGAAGAAACAAACAAAATGGGTTTGTGAATAATGCTTAAGGCACATAAGAGAATGAAACTCTATATCTTAACCCATGTTCAAAAATATTAATTTAAAAGTTGCATTTAAAATTCATCTACTTTTTCTCTGTAGGCAAAATTATATTGGCAATTGGTTGGAGACAGTACTAGTCATTTTCATTTATGGTTATAGATGGAGATATGGGGAAACTTCATGGCCTGATGTCCACCACTAATACAAAAACTTAAAAAAATAAGATGAATTACAAATTATTATTGGCTAGTATATTTTTTATACCTCTAAATAGCTTTATATTTTAAAGCCAAATCCTTCTCACAAAAGACTACTAATAAAACCGATTACAATAAGAAAATTAATTCCTACCCGAGATTAAAGATTTGTGACAAAATGAAAAGCAAAGAATAAAAAGATAAACCTCAGAAGGGTAGGGAAATAATAATGATGTTCCCTGGATATTTAAACCAGAGACTTAATATCTTCAATATGCATGTTAATAAAAATGAATAATAGTGAATAAAAGCATTTGAAATATGCTGATAGTACACAATTACAATATTTAATTTTCCCAAAAATGAGCAATTGTGAGGAGTGGTAAGAAGGTATAATAAACTAGTGATTAAAGAACACAAAGGTAGATGCAATGTAATGTAAAGTACAAGGGATTACACACCTAAGGAAATAATTTAAATTACTTGTACATACTGATAGATTTTGTAACCTCTCAGGATATTATTTTGGGCAACTCAATGAAGAAGAGCAATAAATTATGAATAAATCAATGCTACAGATGTTAAAAGCACAGCTAAAAGTGTAGCAGTATTAAATAGAAAGTGATTTAGCATGATTTGTCTCAGAGCACCGCCGTTTTTAAAAATGAGGTCAGTTTAATATTTTTATATCATGGAAAATGTCCAAACAAAGGAAAATGCATTCATAAAATAATTTAGAAGTCAATTTCAATGCAAACTATAAGCATAATGCACATTTTTTTAACCAATGCCTGACTAAAAAATGTTAATTCCTAAGTGTAGGCGTGGGTGCTAATTTATAGACCTTAATGAATGGGAATCCAGGGAGGGAAAAGTGTACATATCAGTGACATTTGCAAATGTTAAACAGGATAATGGAAAGAGTTAGGGAGTTTTCTAAAGTTCACAAAACAATTGGAAGACCAGGCGGGCTGAAAAGGAATTCAGATCTCTTCCCTTCCAGTCAACTTTGAAAATTACCAGATGCTTCTGCACCCACTTCCTATTGTGAATGTTCTGGAACACCCCTCCCTGGTCAAGCAGCAAGTGACCAGAGCCACATGCTTAGGCTTAAATTCTTTTATTTATTTATTTATTTATTTTTAATTTTTTATTGTTATTTATGTCTTTTACATTTTGTATTCCCCTTAGGCAGCCCACCACCAATTCACCTGTGATCCATCTCCATGGTCCCCTGTATTTTCCTCTCTTCCATTTTGTGCCCTTATCCTCCCCTCCCCCCACCCCACCCCCACCGTTGAGTGTCTCTCTCCCACCCGGCCTCCCTATAGTCCTGTTATAAGTGAAACCATTTGATATTTTTCTTGTTCTTTCTGGCTTATTTCACTGAGTATGATTCCCTGTAATTCCATCCATGTTGCTGCAAAGTGCATGTGTTTATCTTCTTTCCATGCTGAATAGTATTCCATTGTGTATATGTACCACATCTTCTGGATCCAGTCATCTATTTTTGGACATCTGGGTTGCTTCCATACCTTTGCTATTGTGAACAGTGCCGCAATGAACATACGGGTGCATGTATCCTTTCGTATTAGTGTTTTTGTGTCCTTTGGGTAAATTCCCAAAAGTGGGATTGCTGGGTTGTATGGAAGCTCCATGTTTAGCAGTTTGAGGAATCGCCGTACAGCTTTCCATAGTGGTTGGACCAGTTCACATTCCCACCAGCAGTGTAGAAGAGTTCCTTTTTCTCCACATCCTTTCCAGCATTTGTTGTTGCCTGTATTTTTAATGTGTGCCATCCTCTCAGGTGTGAGGTGGTATCTCATAGTGGTTTTTTGATTTGCATTTCCTTGATTATAAGTGATGTTGAGCATTTTTTCATGTATCTGTTGGCCATTTGCTTTTCTTCTTTGGAGAAGTGCCTTTTGAGCTCTTCTGCCCATTTTTTTGACTGGGTTGTTGGCTTTGTTTTTGTTGAGTTGTGTGAGTTCCTTGTAAATTTTTGTTATCAGTCCTTTATCAGATGTATTGT
>PVIJ01014001.1:18325-42938 GCA_004024925.1 Scalopus aquaticus
GGGGGGGGGGGGGGGGGGGGGGGGGGGGAGTGTTGCTGTCTGTGTACATTTTTTTCTGGAATTCTGATGATCCCTCAGGTTTTGGGAGTACACCAAGAAAAGAATTTGATTGATTATATACATGGAGAAATACTCAAGGAATTAGAAAATAAAACCAAAGGAGTTCAGAGTAAGGTTAATTGGGGTAGTCAGAGAGGCTTCCATGAGGAGGAGATTCTTGTAGTTAAAAAGCAGAATGCAGGCCTCCCTGGTGGCATGGCAGTTAAGCGCTGCGCTGTGGAGCTGTCGGCAACAGCAAGGCGAGTTTGAAGCCTGGTAGGGGAGATTCCCACATGGCGTGGCAGACCTCTTCTGCTGGCTGCTCCCCTCAGCAGCGTGTTTCCGTTGATCTGCCTGTTGTGCTCCCCACTCTGTCTCTGGTGAACCTTCTCGCCGCCGCACGCCTCTGGGCCTGTACTCCAGCTTGTATGCATAAATAAATAAATCTTTAAAGAGAAAAAGCAGAATGTTTAAAAAATAACAGTAGTAATAAGATAATGTAAGTAGGAGATACTTCAGAAGGAGAAAGGCCTTTTTTTTTTTAAAGATTTATTTATTCATACAAGCTGGGGTACAGGCCAGAGGCGTGGGGCAGTGAGAGGGTTCACCAGAGACAGAGTGGGGAACAGAACAGGAAGATTGATGGAAATACGCTGCTGAGGGGAGCAGTGGGCGAGGCAGGAGAGGTCTGAGGCACCATGTGGGAATCTCCCCAGCTGGGCATGGAACTCGTGTCGCTGCTGCCGACAGCTCCACAGCGCAGCGCTTAACCACTGTGCCACCGGGAAGGCCCTCAAGGAGAAAGGCTTTTTATGCCTTATACATTCTGTTTAATAATGATATAATTTTCCAGTTGAATTTCAGTGTTTCTTCTGGATTCTTTTGGAACAAATGAAATATGTTCTTGTAACCTGTAGTTTCTGTTCCTGGTGTAATCATCTCCTGATTTTACCAAGTATGGCAGTCAGTGTATGGTCAGAATAAGCACTTCTTTATGCTTCACAGAGAAGGAATTTAATGCTAATCTTAGTCTTATGGGTGTTGGAAGAGGTAGAAAAGCTAAAGAGAAAAAGCAAGGAGGCTTGAGAAGTACATAAGACAGTGATTCCCAGAGATAATTATCTGTAGGAAGCAGCTTGACAGCTCTAGGACTGGACAAGTAAAAGGTAAGAGGAGTCTGTCACAGCCCAAGAGCATGTGTACAGGGGCTCACAGACCAGTGCCAGGGCTGTAGAGGATGCTTTCCCTGACCAGTGCCAGGATCACCGAAACAGATTTACAGTAGGAACCTTTATCACTCATAGGATGCAGCTACTTCCAGAAACACCAGCAGAAACAAGAGTATAAGAAAGAAATAATAGCTCTTTCATTTGTCAGGATTAGCAGAAAGTTAGTGAAGGAACCTGGGAAATGTAGTTTATAGATTCCAAGTACAGAATAGATGGAAGAGGGTGGATGTGGAACCGAGGAACAACAGGTAGATCATGGATACCTAAGTCGAGGAAAAATAGAGAATGAATCCTATAAAGTTTGTTAATACTTTGTGAACATACACCTCTTCCCCTGCTTTCCCCATGAGACCCCACTCATTCAAACACCTATCTATCTAGTTATGTGCTCATCTACCCAGCTGCCCACACTTTTATCCATCTCCCCCACCCTTTCATCCATCCATTCATTGATCCAGCTAGTCCTTATTAATGCCAAACATTGTGGTAAACCCTAGGAATCCAAAGATAATGCTTTGTAGCTCCCCTTAACTAGCTTCTAAGTCAGGCAGGCAGAAAACAAATTTGATAGGCACAAAAACTACAATAACCATATCATTCACTTTTTGTGCTCTCAAAGTATATTTCCATCTCCTATGTTAAAATTCTTATAGAATATTTTTAAAAGACATTTCCTCTTGAAATTATTTAGTTCCCATCAACAAACTTTCCATGAACGTTGTATGTCATTTTCTTATAAGGACAGTCACATTTTTCTGTTTTTCTCACTCACTTGGTTCTTACTCTCCTTTTTGATGAAAGGTTTTCTGCCTTGACCAGTGATTTCCTGAATCTCTTCCATCTTCTTCCATCTTTATAGACCTCAACAGTTCTACCATGCCACAGACTTTACTCTGTGGCCATTTTTGGCTGAATTCCTCTGTTTTCCTTCCAATTTCATATGGCCTTTTACTCTTGAATTTGTCCATTTCCCACCAGGATTTTCACATACAGCCTCTTGAATAGCAACCTTAGAGACATTTTGAGAGATTATACAGGCTGTGAATTCTCTTCTACTCGGCCTACTCTTGAGAGGTTCTTACCTCTCTAGTCCCATAACTTTATAATGAATTGTCCTTACTCTTCTCTCTGTTGGTTTCTTTTTAGTTCATTGTCTTAAAATTTTTTAATCATGTTTGCCTTTGATTGGCAATTACCAGTGTTTCTCAGAGTCTTCTTAATGGTCCGTTTGCCTCTGAATCACCCAGGGCTTATTATATATGCAGAATCCTTGACCAACTCAGGTCATCCTGATTTATAATCTCTGGTATGTGACCCAGAAATTTGTATGCTTAAGAAGTCATCTGGATGATTCATGATAGAGACCTTTGTATTCAGGTCTGATATTTTTATTCTCTCCTTTGGTGATTTAAAAAAAATACAGGGTTTCAACATAATATTTCCTGTCTTCAGACTTCCCAGGTGGGCAGTAATGATTTGAAATTTGCCCCCTTATTTCTGAAAGCATTTCACTTTGAACGAGTTACAATCTTTCTTTTGCTAGTAGGTACAGCCAAGATGCCATCTAGGTTTGAAATGTTCTAAAATACTGTGGGATAGAACAGATATTGCTGGTAAAGATGAGGCTCAGAAAGATTAAGAGACTGGAGAAACGTCACACAGATAGTTAACTACAGAGCTGAGATTAGAATCCAGGCCTTTCATGTCTTCTCTCAATTCAGACCTTTTTATTTTTGCATTTATGTTTATGCTAAAAAACAAATGCACACACACATGCATGTTTCTTTTCTTTACAATATAACATGACATGTTGAATGCTTTTTTGCACCTACCTTTTATAAAAGTAAAGTGAAATCTTTTCTCCAAAAGCAAAAATGAGGCTTGAAAATGCCTCTTTCATCACAGGCCACTGTGAACTAACATGTTTCATTCCATGAGTAGTGCTGATTGAAATAGGGAGGGATGGTACACACTGAAGTGAAGCAAACAGTCATGATAATTTCAAGGTCCACTGCAATTGCGGAAAACAAGTTAACTGCTGCCATCCAATGAAAATGAAGCAACTTGAGGTTTAGTTCCCAGACCCTGAAATCTCATCAACCCACAACAGCTTATAAGCATTTACATGTTAACTCTCCCATTTCTAGATAATTTGCACTAAGAAAGAAGGAACCAGTGTTGTCAGTCTTCCAAAGTGGCTGATAATTCCAAAGTCATTTAGATTTGGTGATGCAGTATGTTTTTGTGTTGAGTATTTGAATTTGAGCTTAATGCATTCTGAGAAATTATAACATTTTAATAATTACACAGCTGTGAGAACCAGGAAGTAATATTTGACCTCATTTGGCCTGTTAATTTAACAATTCTTTCTTTATGAAGTCCATAGTGGTTATGATGAGTGATCTCCCATGGTACCAACCCAAACTGAATCTCAGTCTCTGACTTTCTCTTTCTTTCTCTTGCACATATAGTTACTGTATTTATTTTATAGGAAAGACAGGGTTGCTAGATAAAATTCATGATTCCCAGTTAAATTTTAATTTCATATAGACAACAAATACATTTTTAGTATATTTCAAATAAACAGTGAACAGTTTTTTAGTATGTCCCACGTATTTCAGATAAGCAATAATTACACTTGAGACATAGTTACATTAAAATTTACTTACTGCTTGGCTGAATTCAAATTTAACTGGTATGTATTTTATTTTATTTTTTTAAACTTGGCAACCAAGGTTGGGGATTAAATGAGATAATGTATATATAGCAATAGTTTCAGGCACGTAGTAAGCATTCAATAAATTTTCATTAAAATTATTTTCATAATGAATTTTCTATAGACTCTAACAGATAATAATAATAATATTTGGCAGTTGCATATTATTTCACTATTTCCAAAACTGCTTCAGATTCATTACCATTCTGATCCTCTGAGTAATTCTGATATCCCTATTTACATGAAGAAATTAAGCAGTATAAACGTAGGTTATACTCACTGCAGAGTTATCCACAGTATGCTGTATTTGTTTTTGTTTTGTAGACATTTTTTAATATTGATGTCATTTACAATCATTGCTACTATAAATATTATTGAAATGACTATCTAGCAGTATAATTTTTAATAACTATGGTATGAACACCTGAGGTGAGAAACCATGACTGTTTGTTTTCTATCACCCAATCCAACATACTGCTCAATATGTATTTGTTGAACAAATGTAACTTTCATATTATTGTGAGGTTCTTTTAATGATGAAACTAATGACAATAGTATTAATACGATTTTATAATGTACAATACCAGGCATGCTCAGATGATTTACATTTACTAAAACAATCTTCATGCTTACTTTATGAAATAGATAACATTATTACCCCATTTTACATATGAGGAATTTGAGGAATAAAGAGTTTAGACTATTTCCTGTTTGGCTAGTGAGCTATGGTGCTGGGAGGCAATTTCATGTGACCTAGCTTAGAACCTGACCTTTAAACCATTCCACGATTTAGGTGCTAGGAGTGGTATTAATGTCCCCCCAAACATACACATTTTAAGCATCTTGATGTACACTATCTAATTGGTTTCCAGAAATACTGTATCTATATGCTTTCCTACAAAGAATTCACAAGTGTCTCAACATAGCTTTTCAGCATTGAGCATTCTCATTAATTTTTTTCATTCTCATTTTTTCTTATCTGATAGGTGAAAAATAATATATAATAGATTTTAGTTGTATTTATTTGATTACAAGATGTTGAACTTTCTTTTTCATATGACTTATAAATATATACTTATATATATTTATGTATATGTAGGTCTGAACAGATCAGTTACATGATTACTGTTGTCACTTGTTGCAAATGACTTGTAAAAATCAAAGTTGCTTTTCTTCTGTGTTTGGACTTTAAGCTTATGAAATTTAATTAGCAACAGAAAAATATAGTCTTTTGTGATTTCTTCTGTTGCTTTCGTCAGAGAACATGTTGGTCTTACATTTTATATACTTTTATTTTTTACATTTATACATGTTTTTAATTTTTTTCACTTAAAACATGTTTTTTTCCCACATATGTACATGTTAGACTAACCCTGCACCAACTCACCTATACCCATACCTTAAGAACTTACATTTTATTTTATTTTATTTTATTTTATTTTTAATTTTACATACAAGCTGGGGTACAGGCCAGAGTCATGGGGCGGCGAGAGGGTTCACCAGACACAGAGTGGGTAGCAGAACAGGCAGATCAGAAATACACTGCTGAGGGGAGCAGCGGGCAAGGCAGGAGAGGTCTGCCGTGCCATGTGGGATTCTACCCGGCCGGGTGTCGAACCAGCGTCACCACTGCCGACAGCTCCACAGCGCAGCGCTTAACCGCTGCGCCACCGGGGAGGCCCCAGAACTTACATTTTAAACTACACATTGTAATCCATTGCTTTTTCAAAGGCTCGGCCTAGAAAACACTGGTCAACAAATTTTTACGAAAGTCGTATTACTGAAATAAAATCAGTCATTTCCTATCAGTTTGTATGTGCTCAACACGAAAAGACAGTCAAATTCTAATTTTGGCTCTAGTTTTTTGTGTAATCTGCAATAAATTGATGTTTACATCACGAAATGCATGCCAATCACTGGTCAACAATTTTTTTACAAAAAGACATGTTACTGAAATAAAATTAGTCATTTCCTATCAGTTTGTATGTGCTCAGCACGAATATGACAGTCAAATTCTAATTTTGGCTCTAGTTTTTTTGTAATCTGCAATAAATGGATGTTCACATCACGAAATGCATGCCAGTAGTAATAGGCCTATGGTTAATACCTGTGTAAAATCAAGTCATAGACTGCTTGGATTTCTTCGCTTGGCTCTCGTACAGCTGTTCAGGAGCCTCTCTGGGGAGAGTCCAGCAGTAGTTAGCCAGCATTGTAGTGGACCATTTTCCCTGGTATCTTTGTTCCATTGATGAGATATCTTGATGAAAACGTTCATCATGTTCATCATTAACCATACCACAGTTTTCAGGGAAGAAATCCAGATGGGAATGAAGGAAGTGGATCTTTAGAGACATATTGCAGCCAAGTTTCTGATACTGCATCAGCATGTCTTCTACTAGTTCCTTATAGTTTTCTGCCCTAACATTCCCAAGAAAGTTTGTAGACACTAGGCGAAAAGCATTCCATGCTTGTTTCACATCACCCTGCAACAAGTTGTTGAACTGGTCATCTCAATGCAGACGGAATGTTTGGGTAGACTATTCTCAACTTCTCTTGCTTTGTTATTCCTCTAGAAAGAGGAGGAACCAAGCAGAAGTAACAGTCTTTTATGTGGTTGCTTGGCTCTCTCCATACCTTGGGCACTGCAAATGGCATTGATGGTCTTTTGCCATTGAACCACTGTGAAAGCTGTGTTGTACATGTAGCACAGCATATATACGGGGCCCACAATGCTTGTCTTGTTCACCAACCTTGCATCCGAAGTAAAGATGATAAGCCTACTTCACTTGAGAAGTGATACTTTTCTTCTGCTTGGCAAATGTCACTTCCCCACAAAGAGAGCAGAAATCGTCCATGCTATTAATGCACTTTCGAGTCATGACTGTTCTGTATTGTGCCTAAATGGATAAAATAATAACAGTTCTATGGAACAGTAGCCTAAATTGTCTCGCACAAAGTCTGAAATATTTTCAGTGCTCAACCTTTCCGACAGGGCTTTATCTAGTGCACTGCTGACTTCAGCTTACTTCAGCAGCCGCCTGGCAGTAGTATTGCATTGCATCAGAAAATGATGCAATCAACTCTGGATGATGTGTGCATGATGGTATTATGCAATGCGATGCAATATTATATCCTTCTAGGCTGATTTAGGATGTTGTTGCAGTCCTACTGGGTAAATTTACATGGTGAAACATAGAAAATTAATTATATGAAATATATTCAAAACGAGAGCTAATAAAACATTTTCAGGGTTATATGCATGTTCAGCACACCAAGATACTGCAGATTAGGGCTTTTTTAAGTCAGTTAAGATCTCACTGTTGACCATTGAAACCTGTCATTAGTTGCTGAAAGCTCTCCTTGGATTTTGTTTTAGATGACAGACACCGAAAAAGATGGAGATACGTTTTTCTTTCTGAACCTTTCCCTGCTTACTCCTTTCCTTAATAACATCTTCCCCTAAGAGGAACCGTTTGCCCCTTTTTCAGGGACAGTGTCTCTCTAATGAGATTACTTCTGAAAATATTTAAAACCTCAGATTACTGAACCAACTGTTCTGAACAACAGTAAGACTTTCTATTCTATCTGGTGTTTTGGCTAATTTCAGCACCTTTCCTATATGTGACCTCCGTATCCCTGTGAAACCCACAGCTAAGGTACTCTTTCCCTTTCCCAGGTGATGAATCAGACTGAGAACTTAAGTGTTCCCAGGTCACTGAACTTGTGTACCTATGACTACAATATGGTTATTCTAACACCAGCTGTTTTGACCTTTTCAGTACACCAGATTTTCTTATGAATGACTTACTGTTGCTACAAGAACAAAGTAATCACAAAGCTATTTCCCTTCTTGCTCTTACTGGTGTTTTAGAAGGTTCTGAAACTTCACCCCTGTCAGAATGTTATCAATTAGGGGCAGGAGATCCTCTGAGCTTATTGTGCACATATTTTTAAAAAAGCCAGGAACAATGATGTGTACATTCTGTTACTGTAGAAACAAACACCTCCTTAAAAAGGGACTTGTGGTCATACTTAGTTGGTATATCTTATACTCACACATGAGAAAGCCATGTGTCTTCTGATTATCCTTTGTGTCAGCCACAAGATGGTACCCTTGCACAGTTTAGAGAGAGCATGGGTCAGATGCAGGAGAGTTTGGAGAATTCAGCAGAAAGGAGATTAATCTTAGGTTAAATGTAGCATAAATACGGAAGAAATCTTGCCCTTATAATCTTAAATAGACCAAAGCTGTACTGGTTCTTCATTAAAGTAAAAAGGAATTTGTAGGTACTGTAATTAGATCTACTTCTTTTTTTCCTGTACTCACGTTGTCTCCCTGAAAAAACCCAAAGTTTTGTTTCTTCCACAAGAACATTATCTCTGCTGCTACTGAAGAAGAAATTTGGAAGTTGATTAGGCTTGATTGAAATTCCCCTCCCCTTCTAAGCTGGAGCATTCCTTTTTCTTTAGAGAGGGATGATTTGGGTGGTAAGCTCTCTAGAAAGGTTTTAAAATTCAATTTTGTATAATGACTAAGGACCATGTCTTGTGTCAGAAGACACAGTTTCATTGAAGATCTAGCAGAGAACAAATCAGAGCAGTGAAAAGTTAGAAACAATGTAAATGTCCAAATATAGGAAATGGGGGTGGAACAGCCATATAAAGTCAAATGTTGTAGATAATAAACAGCAAATTGCAGGAGAAAATGTATTTTTAAGTGAAAATAATGGATTTCAAAACAATATTTTCAATTATGTAGACATATGCATATGTGTGCAATAAATAACAGTGGTTTTCTCTGAAAAGTGTAACTAATCTAATTTTAGACCTTTCAGTATTATCTACATTTTCTATGATAAGCTTGCTTTGTGTATATGATTGCTTATCAAGAGATGGGGACACTGCTGCTGTATTAGTCCTTTTCTCACTGAGGAGGAGATGAGATAGTGGATTGACAGCACCCTCAGAATCAGAGTAGGGGGTGGGAATAGTTCCTAAAAAAAGGTTGAGAGGGAGACAGACGCTATATGGGAACAAGCCAACTACCTTGAGGACTTAAGGCTTTCGGGCCTGTGTGAGATGTTCTTTTAGGGACTAGTCAATAATCGATTGGAAGTCCTGACTGTACTAGACCCCAATATTGATTCCTTTAAAATAAGCTATTAGGTGGAAATTTCAGGATAGCCAAAGCTGAATATCAGCCCTTTCCATCTTTTTGCTTTGGAGGGGTGGGTAGTGTTGGGAGTGAATGTACAGGGTTTCAGAAGATGGGGTTTGTTTTAGTTTATTCTGTAACTTCTTGTTGCAGAAATATTTGGCAATGATGGCATCTAATCAGAAGGTGGTATCACTGAGGCAGCTTCTCTATAAAGGTCCTACTCTGTGCTTTAGTCATAAAATTAAATAGCAGAAATAATGCATTTGGGCAGAGATTTCTTACATTATCTGAAAATATCCCCACTACCTGTTCCATTATAGATATGACATATATCTGTCAAAAAGGTGCCCCCATATGGCAAAAATTGTTCAATAGTTGCAGTCTGAAAACTTCATGTTTTTCCCCCAGGTAAGGGAATATCATTAATTTCACATTGAGTGTTAAGGAAGTCTTTTCTAGGACCCAAAAAGAGAATTTGGCCAGAGGTATAACATAACATTTATATAATTCAAATTGATTCTTAGTGTAAATTGAATTGGGTCTCAGAAATGTGTACAGCTTCAAAAGTTTATTATCATAGAGCAGTGGTTCCCAAATGCTTTGTGGATCATCTGTATCATAATCCTGTGGAAAAGGTTTTTAAAAATCTCTCATACCACTATCAGATTCTGTTTGTAGTGAGTCCTGACCTGAGACAGTCTCCCCTGCCCCCCTCACTCAGTCTTCCCCAGGGGACTCTGAAATGCAGTCAGGATGGGAAACTGCTAACCCTGACAGAGTATGGAAGGCTGTAACCACTCATCTTCCACATTTAATGTAATGGGTGAGTAACGATACCAAGGAATGGCATTCTACATTCCCCAGGCCCTGTCACTGTGTCAGGAAAGTCTAATTTCATGTAAACAACTAACATTTCAGAATGCATAAAATCTTGGAATTTAGGAAACATGAAAGCAACTTTCCTGGAGGCTATGCCTGGTTTTGAGATGTGGCATTTAATAATCCATCCGTCTTATATTTTTATTTCTGATGCATTTTTGCCTTCTGCAAAACATTTTTTGCAGTGATATTAGTCTTGTCATTGTATATGGCAGCACTGAGATAGACAGGATCTTGGTCCTTAGAAATTCACTGTTCATTAGAAGTTGGTCCAGGATGGTAGAGTCCTACCACTACCTGGGATAACATCTGCTGTGATTGATGAGGCGTTGGGAAGAACAGGGGTGAAATAGGATAGTAGAATAAGATTCTTTTAAGGGTGATGAGCTATTATAACTTAGCATGTTCCCGAATTCTTAACTCTCTTTAGGGTTCGCTAGGAAAGTCATCTAGTTTAGCAGGCCTGGCTCCTTCTAAGAAAATACTGTTTGATTTTTCTGCAAGATTTTCTTCTGTTGATTGTCAGACAGTTTTATAAATTAGTTGAAACTAAGAGAATTCCTTGGAGCAGCTCCTAAGTCTAGTAGTAAGTGTAAATGCTGTGTGACTTTTTACTAGCATGTTACAGGTGAGGTTCATCCTATGGATTCGTGACTGTTACTTTGCATTAGCATCCTTATAAATTTTTTGGTTGTCTCTGGTTTAGCCTGCCATAACAGTATGTGATCTTTGGATCTTGTGCTGGTGATGTACCTGCTGGAAGTCCTAGTGGACTTGCTGCATTTTTCTTAACCAGAGCTGATGGACCTATTCCCAAGGAGACACCTCCCTCTCACCTCTTTCAGCATGTATTGCCTGGAGTAATAAAATCTGTAGTTCTTATTTTTCCTGGACTGACACATGTCCTCCTTTCTCCACCAGGTCTGAGTGATCTTGGATCATTTATGTGCTCCTTGTGTAAGAGGCCTCTAGATCAGAGGGAAAAAGTCCTGTTTTCAGTTCCACTGTTGGAACTGACAATTTAGTCTTTAATCAGACTAAAACATAATACATGGGGGCCTCCCTGGTGGCCTAGGGGTTAATAAAGTCTTAGTACCTTTGCTGCTATGGCCTGAGTTCAATCTCCTGCCATGGAACTAGCCCACATACGGCACAGCAGACATCTCCTGACTCTCCTGACTCTCCTGCTGCTCCTCTTCACAGTGCATTTCAGTAAATTTGCCTGTTCTGCTCCTCATTCTGTCTCTGGTGAGTCCTCTCACCCTCTCTGCACCTCTGGCCTACACTTCAGTTCTTTTATGCTGAATAAATAAATATTTAAAGCAAAACAAAACAAAAACACAACACATGGTAGGCACTCACTATGTGTTTCCTCCATTACATCCACCTTTATAAGTATAATTTGGGATTTGCTGGTAATCAGGATAGTAAGGGGTTCCTTTTTGCCTGTGAAGAGCTAGCTACATGAATTGCAGCATCCAGCACTAAATGAAAGTGCAGGGTGCCTCCCGTATGTTCATTGCAGCACTGTTCACAATAGCAAAGGTATGGAAGCAACCCAGATGTCCAGAAATAGATGATTGGATCAAGAAGATGTGGTACATATACACAATGGAGTACTATTCAGCATTCAAAGAAGATAAACACATGCAATTTGCAGTGACATGGATGGAATTAGAGGGGATCATACTCAAGTGAAATAAGCTAGAAAGAGAAAAATAGCAAATGGTTTCACTTATAACAGGACTATAAGGAAACCAAATAGGAGAGAGACACTCTTCGGAGGGGGGTGGGGGAGGATAAGGGCACAAAATGGAATAGAAAAATAGAAAAGAACACAAGGGACCATGGAGATGGATCACGGGTGAATTGGTGGTGGGCTACCCAAGGGGAATACAAAATGTAAAAGACATAAATAACAATAAAAATATATATTAAAAAAAAAGAAAGTGCAGGAAGCCTGATTTAAAAAGCAGGAAAAAGGGCATCATTAAAGATACTAAAGTAGAAATTTTTTCCCTTTCTTCCATAGTCTCTCCCTTGGTTTGTCATGGTGTTTTTAAGTATGCTATTTAATGTTACTCCAAATAATGAGAAATTAAAAATTTAAATTATTAGCATGTGGTTTACCATTCAGTTTATATTGTACAGTGTCAGTTTAAAATGCAAATATTGGAGCTTTTAACTCATGCAGAGTTAATGCACTTACATAATTTCTGTTTCATAGCTCCTACATGCTTATGCATTTCATTCTTAACAGAACACTGGAAATGCTGCATAAAACTAACAACTTCTTAATATCACTTTTTGATATGTGCACATTCTACTAATATTCTACCTGATAAATAAAGAAGAACTTAAATGAAAAGAAGCTAAGGGTTGCCCTACCTTGCCTTGTCCTTCTCAGTTGCCAGTTTCAGCATAAGTGATTAGTCAGTTAATCCAGGGGAAGTGAATAAGAAAGTATATGATAAGGACCTTGTTGGTTTGCATTTCTCAGAATGTATTGTCTTTCAGCATTCAAAGAAAATTGTGGTTCAAGTGAAAAGAGTGGCTCTCTCTAAACTGTCAGTTTACTCAATTGTAGATATAATATGCTCTATTTGTAGAGATTTTAGGTCTTGAGGACCTTCCACACATGTAGATTTTTCAGAATTGTGTCCTCACGGGGCATCACAAAAGCTGTGTGTGAAGGGGGGTACCAAAAACCAGTTGCAGATATGTATGTTCTACATGTTTCTTCCACTCATGCTCACACTCCATTGTTCTGTTGGATTTCATTTACATAACAGAAATTCAAAGGTAAACTTACTAAAATTTTTATGACAGCAGCAGAGCATTAAACCAAACACAGGGTTCTTCTGAACACAGGGCCCTTCTAATAATAGGTGGTATGCTCATGGAGCTTGAGTTTCAGGAATTTTTTCTAGATTCCTCCTGCCTCAGGACTCTAGCCACCTTTCAGTCTAAGCATAGCAGTTTGAATAGGTGTTATGCAGCCACATCTTCAAAACAGCAGGGATCCTATAGAGGGAAGGGGACAAGACCCAGGACCAGACTTAACCATGGAGGCTAGGTTAGATGGGATTGAAATAGACCCATTTGCAGTTACAGCTAGAAAAAGTATAAGCAGATGGGCAGAATTCGGCACCTAAGGACATGTAGTTCATTCCCATCCACAATTTATTGTACAAGATACAAAAGAACTAAAACATGACCTGTACCCTTAAAGCTCAGGAAGACTTGAGGCAGGCAACAGATTTGAAGTTTGTTTTGTAGGAAATGGGGAACCACCAGAAGGCATTAAAGGATAACATGGGCGTGATTTCTATGTTTTATAGAAATGACTTTCTCTACAGTGCAGTAGTGAGTGGTGAAAAGACAAGGCAAGGGACCAGGTGGAAGGTTGTGGCAGTACTCCAATATCTAATAGATCCCAAGGAGATAATAGCAAGGAAGATATTCTGGGCTTTACAAGTATCCCAGTGACAAGGCCAGATAGGAAAAAACATCAGAACTGCTATCACTGGACTGGGATTTGTGGGTAGGACTCCATCCCTTGGGTGGGGAAGTGTCTAGAGCAACACAGTCTGCATACAGAAACATGGGGAAAGAATTATATGGGCAGGTGAAGCTAGGGACTTAGGACTGAGGTAGTACCCAGTAGAAGAGGCAGAGTGGGCTGAGGGCTGGGGTGAGGGATAGCCCACAAGAGATTAACTTAGTTCCAAATAGTGCAGTATGGCTATTTAAATGTGACTATTTAAATGCCTCCTGTTCCAGTCAGTCAGGATTTATCTTGGGCATGCACTGTATCTGTAAGTGGAAATAATAACTTTTTCTTGTGAGGAGCAGAAGAAATGGGAATCAGGCCTGACCACAAAACTGTGTTGTCTTAAAATTATGTTAATATAGTGGCGCAGGGGTTAAAGACACAGCACTATCAAGCTATGGGCAGCCACTGCAGCATGAGTTTGATCCCCAGCCAGGGAGCTAACCCACATTGCACAGCAGATCTCTCCTGTCTTGCCCACTGCTCCCCTCAGCATTGTATTTCAGTAGATCCACCTGTTTTGCTCCTCACTTTGTGGTGAATCTTCTCCTCCCCCGCACCTCTGGCCTACATCCTAGTTCTTGTATGCATAAATAAATAAATCTAAGAAAATTATCTTGACATAAATACATGTTAAAATAAATATCTATCTATATATTTTTCCTATCACAAAAAATGGTAATTTTAGTCAATACAGATGAGAAAATGAAAAATCAAAGCAAAGCATATTTCTACCCATCCTAGGACATTTAGGTGTATGCATACATTTAGGTATATGCATCTTCAATATTTTATCTCTGTAATTTCCCCCATTTATTTACAAAACATGAATTTTTATCCTGTATTTAATTTGAAAGATTTAATATCTTGTATCCTTTGAAGTTTTACTAATTTGTGGTTCCTATATATTCTTATGTGTTTATCTTAAGTCTCTCTCCCTAGAAGCAAGACCAGGTCTGCTGTTTTCTTTTCAACTGTCCAGAGCATCCTTTCTCCACCATCTTCATGAAATAATAAGTCTTGTTAACTAGAGGACTAGTTACCTCATGACATATCCATTGAGTATGATCAGTCTCTATTCCTTAGTTGAATGAAAGATACAACTTTAATTGTTTTAGTAGAAAAAAATTTATTTATATATTTGTATTATATAAATCATTACATAAAATATGTTTACTGTATATAAAATACACATGCTATGTATAGTACATTTAATAATCGTGAAACCTGACATGGAGCGTCTATTCTTTGGGTCCTTCTACATAACCCACAGTTTAAGATCCCATCCTTATCCAGAGAAAAAGAGACGATGACCAAAGATATATCTACAAAGTTTTTGACAAACTGGAATAATGAACCATATGTAAAGAGATTTACCTGAAGAGACAAACTCCTATGTTTACAACCAAAAGTCTTAGCAGGAACTGTAGAAGCGGTTAACAGCTCTGGGATAATGATGAGTGCAACAGGCTCGAGAGAAGTCTGAGGAAATGATGCCACTCCCTTATCTGAGATTGTCATGCAAAAGAGGAGACTTCTCACTGATGCAGTAGCTCATGAAAATATTAACTTTTAGGCAATACAGAATGCTATTTATTTCTATATTGCTTTCAGTCTCCAATTATTTTCACATTCTTGCTATTCATGTTCTCCCGAAATTGCATGTTTCCTTTTTAGTTACTTGATTTTTGGCTGTGAACATAGGACTTTGTCTTTAATACATAAACTCTCTTTAGATACAGTTTGTAGTTCCAACTTGTCAAATTCCCTTGGGATTCTGATTTTGTTATGTTAGCATTCTAAGCCAACTCTTGGAATTGTATGCACATTTTATCAGCATGCAATTATTACATTTTAATCTTACATGTTCAGGGGAGAAGAGCCATAAAAATGATAATTTTTTGCCCAAGGCCTTAAAGCTAGAGTGTTTTAGAATCTAGATTGGTGTTCTGATTCTTAAGTGAATATTCTTTCCATAGTACCATATTCTTTCAAGAAAATTTTGAACTTACAGTAGAACTTGGGTGTAGAAGCCCTAGACAATGTAACAGAGACTTACCTTTGATTGGTATGTTCACAAACATTTTTCAGTCAATTGTTTTAGGAATTCTTGAGATAGAATTGTTCTCATTCTATAGTTGAGAGACCAGGAAGAATAAGTAATTTTATTCAAGGTCAGAAAGCAAACTAGGTGTTATATACCAGTTGTTGCAAAGAAGTTAGGTTTGAAAGAGTCTTCCTTTTTTGGGCTTCTTAAAACATCTTCAGGAATACTTTAGAAGACCTAGTAGTGTAGTTGAACTAGCCATTATCGATTATTAAAATGGGAGAACCTCAGGAGGTCGGATTGGACAAGATACTAGAAAATCTTTATACATTATACAAAGATTCCAAGATGAAGCAGATTTCTAAAGAGAGGCATAACAAGAAATCATCTAAGCACCATTTGTGACCTGATTGGATATTTTACATTTAGAAATAGAAAAGTTGAAGAGAAGTTTAGGGGAAAAGGAAACAAATATTTTTGGCACATTGTTTTTGCGCTATTTAATTAGTGTAATTAGGATTTTACTTTTTCAAAGTTGAGAACTTTGAAGTGATCTCTTTTAAAAATTATAATTTTGTAGTTACATTTTTAATCTTCCATTATGTGTCTTTCTCCTGATTTTAGCAGAAACTCAAGTTTTTCACCATTAAATATGATATTGGCTCTTGGTTTATCATATATGGCTTTTATAATGTTTAAAGTCCATTTATACTCATTTTCATGGAGCTGTTTATCATAAACGGATGTTGAATCTTGTCAAATGATTTTAGCATCTGTTGAAATGATCATGTGATTTTATTTTTCTTTTAGTTGATCTGGCAAATAACATTAACATTAATTTATTCGCATATGTTGATCCCTGGGATGAAACCTACTTGATTGTGGTTGATTATTCTCTTAATATTACTGTATTCAGTTTGCTAGAATTTTGTTAAGGATTTTTGCGTCTATGTTCATCAGGGATGTTGGTTTGTAGTTTTCTTTTTATACTGTCATTGTTTGCTTTGGTGATCTATGTTGGCCTCATATCGTGTTGGAGAGTTTTCCACCATCTTCAGTTTATTTCCAAAGACTTCTAATGGGATAGGTTTTAGGTATGTTTTGAAGGTTTGTTAGAATTCACTGGAAGAGCTATCTTGTCTGGGGCTTTACTTCTTTGGAATAATACTTTTTTTTTTTAAGATTTATTTATTTCTGTATACAAGAAGGCAAGAGGTATAGGGTGGTGAGAGGATTCACCAGAGACAGAGTGGGGAGCAGAACAGGCGGATCTACTGAAGTACACTGCTGAGGGGAGCAGCAGGCAAGTCAGGAGAAGTCTGCCGTGCCTGTAGAAAGCTCCCTGGCTGGGGATCGAACTCGCGCTGCAGTGGCTGCAGATAGCTTCATAGTGTTGAGATTTAACCTGTTGCGCCACCAGGGAGGCCCAGGAATAATACTTCTTTACTATAGTTTCTGAGCTTGTGACTGGACTATTTAAGTTGTTTGATTCATCCTGGTTCAGATTTGGAAGGTTGTATGAATCTAAAATGTGTCCATTTCTTTTAAGTTGTACAGTTTGTTTGCATAGAGACATTAATAGTAGTTTCTTATGATCCTTTGTGTTTCTGCAGTATTTGTTGTAATTTCACATCTTTCATTTCTGATTCTATTTATTTGGGGTTTCTCTCTCTTTTTTAGCAAACCGAGCTAAGCAAGGGCTTATCAATTTTGTTTATTTTTTCAAAAAGCAGCTCTTGGTTTCACTGATCTTTTAGATTATCTTTTTGTTTTCTATTTCATTTATTTCTGATTGAATCTTTATTCTTTCCTTCTACTGATCTTGGGATTTTTTTTTTCCTAGTTCCCTCAGCTGTAGAGTTGATTGTTTGAAATTTTTTGTCTTTTTTTCATATGGGCCTATATTGTTACTAACTTCCCTCATAGTACTTCTTTTATAGCATCCTATGGGATCTGGTAGCTTCTCTCTCCATTTTCATTGGTATCTAGATACTTTTTTATGTCTTTGATATACAAGCTTTGTTCAGAAGCGCATTTTGGTATTCTGAGATCATTTTTATGGTTAATTTTATCTTTACACCATTGTGATCTGAGAGAATCCGTGATATAATTCCATTCTTTTGAGATGGACACTGTATATGTATATTAAATCCATTTGGTGTGTCACCTCATCTAAGGCCTTTGTTTACTTGCTAATTTTCTGTTTAGATGATCTATCCCTCTATGCCATAGTGTTTAGATGATCTGTCCCTCTATGCCAGTAGTGTTGAGTTCTCTTACAAGAACTGTATTTTCATCAATATGTTGTTTTAGGTCAGTTAATAGTTGCTTTATATAATTAGGTTCCCTTGTGGTAGGTGCATAAATATTTTTTTTTCATTTTATTTTATTTTTTATTTTTTTATTTTTTATTTATACATACAAGGTGGGTTACAGGCCAGAGGCGTGGGGCGGCGAGAGGGTTCACCAGAGCCAGAGTGGGGAGCAGAACAGGCCGATCAGAAATACACTGCTGAGGGGAGCAGCGGGCGAGGCAGGAGAGGTCTGCTGCGCCATGTGGGATTCTCCCTGGCCAGGCGTCGAACTCGCTTCGCCGCTGCCGACAGCTCCACAGCGCAGCGCTTAACCGCTGCGCCACCGGGGAGGCCCCTGCATAAATATTAATGACAGTTGTATCTTCTTGGTGAATTATTCCCTTGATCATCATATAGTGTTCATCTTTGTTCCTTGATTTCCTTTTTTGAATGAAAGTCTAGTTTATCTGATATGAGAACATCAGTTACTGCTTTTCTCTCTGCATTCTTGATTTGTAGTACCTTGCTCCAACCTTTCACTTTAAGTTTGTTTTTAGGTAGGTTTCTTGCAGACGAAGTATGCATTCTGTCATTCTGTGCTTTTTAATTGAATGTGTTCAGGTCATGCAACCTCATTTAGGGTGATTAGTCATACATACTGTTTATTATCAGTCATTCTACATTTTTCTTTTGTTTTTCAGTTGTTTTATCTTATTAGTATTTCTTTTTTTCCATTTGTTTCTCTCTGTTCTTTCATTTGGATGGTTTTTCCTGGTTCTGCTCTCAGTTTCTTCATTTCTTCTATGCACTTCTATTATAGATTTTTGGTTAGCGGTAACTGGGGCTTATATCTAATGTCATGTTTAAAAAAAGTCCTTTATGAGCTTGTGTTGGCTCTCTGATATTTAGTGAATGGGATCTATCCATTTCTTCCTCTCCTTTGATGTTTTGATATTTTGTTGTTGACTCATAATATTCTTGTTCATGCTTCTGATTTTATATTCCCATTGTCATTTTGCTCAAGGGTTTGTGTTCCACTGTTTCTTTACCTATGGAAGAACTACTTTCATCATTCCGTATAGGGCAGGCCTGGTGATGATAAACTTCACTGGCTTTTGTTTGGCTAGGAAAGTCTTTATTTCACTTTCATTTCTGAATGTTAATTTTGTAGAATAGAGTATTGTTGACTGGCAGTTCTTATCTCTTAGAACTTCATTCCATTCTCTTTGTGCCTGAAGAGTGACTGGGACACAATCCAAGAAAAACCTAACTTAGATGCCTTTGTAAATTATTTTCTTTTTTCTGACTTCATGTAATATTTTGTCTTTATCTTTGATTTTTGATAATTTATCTATGATGTGTGTTGGTGCAGGTCATTTTGCATTTAAAAATTTGGCTGTTCTTTCTGCTTCCTGGACATTTATGCTTATTTTATTCTTTATGTTTGGGAAACTCTCAGCTGTTGTTTCTTTGAAAGGGCACTCTGCTCCCTTCTCTCTCTTCACCTTCTGGAGTAACCATTATCCTTATGTTTCCTTTTCTAATTGAATCTGATCTTTCCCATAGAGTTTTCTCATTTTTCCTGTCTTATTTCTTTCTCTTTTTTCTAATTGGGGGATTTTTATATTTGAGCCTTCTATTTTAGAAATTTTTCTGCTAGTTTAATTCTATTTAAAGTACCTTTTGTATTTTTTCATTTAAAATCGGAGTCACTTTTTGTGTTCTCTTAATGTTTTTAATCTCTAACAATGAATTCTCTTTTCTAAGACCTTTCAATATTTAGTGTTTTTAATATTGTTTAAAAGTATTTTTCTGACAGGTTTTCTATTTCTGTATTCTTTATATATGACCCAGAACTTCTGTTCTCTTTTTGCTTTTCCATGTTGTGTTCAAATATTCCTTGCTTCTTACATATGTATATTGCCTTATTTGCCTTTTTGTAGTTGGGATACACTTCTTAGTTTACCTAGGTATGAGGTGGGGGCAGGAAGGGAGTCTGGGACTTAAATACTTTGTCTTAGTTTTGTTGTGAAGTGAGGCTTGTCACCTCTGTCTCTTCTTTCTCTGCAACAAGCTCTAATTGTTGCATTAATTGTGCTTACTTCTCACTTGGCCTCCCTGCTACTCCATTTTGCTATGGATCAGATCATGATCTATGAAACTTGAATCTCTTGTGAGGGGGTTTATGTCTGGTCCACACAGAAATTCAGGTAGGTCTGACATGCAGGGAGCACCTGAGTGGGGTATGTGTCACCCTGCTCAGCTGTGGCCATAGGCAATAGCCACCACTACAGCTGCCACCACTGCTGACCCAGTAAGGGACCAAGGCTACAAGCATTGCATGCCAGATTGGTAATTTCCAAGGAAGTGCTGTTCTTTCTCTTTTCTACCAGTCCTCCTCTCTACTATGACTGAACCAGCCAAGCTCCATCTGAACATTCTTTGATCTCTTCCGTCTGGGAGGAGTTGGGGAGAGAACTTTCTTTGCCATTGCTACTCACCAAAATCTCAGTGTACCCTGGATGACTGACTCACAGCTCTGGCTGGGGTATCCACTTTTTTGACCATGCTCCCCTTCATTTCCTTCCTCTTCTTCCCTGCAGCAAGCCACCAACCTTAGTGCAAGTCCTCTATGGGAAAGCCTGGGACTTTGTTGGGGAGCTTCCACATACTCCTTTGAGCAAATATTTTTTATAGTTTTTTAGGGGAGAAGATGAACCCAACTTCTCTGTTTCACTATGATGAGGATAGACTTCTGAAGAGATTCTTAAACAACAAACAAAATCACCGCCTTATTTCAAGTGTAAAGCACCAAATTGTGGAGACCAACTTCAGTTTGAATTAGAAAAGTAGAATTTGCAAAATAGAGTTCCTTAAAAAAAAATTCGAGCTTATGCTTCTGTTTTCTTTTTAAAGATGAGGAACCAAGGTTCCAAGACATGAAATAGCTTACAGTCATACATCAGGCTTGGGCAAGTGCTTATTTATAATTGGAGTCTTGTGGATTCCTACTCCAGTGTTCTGTTCTCTGCTTCACGATGCTGTGTTGCTTTCTGGTGGGAACGTTCTCTCATAAGGGCATTTCAGGATGACTTGGTTATTTTCCTTATAGATAGCAAGAACATCAAAAGAAATACCTTTAGAATGGAAGAACAAAATCACCTGAAAGAAGCATCATCTAAAGTAATAAAAGATTTTAGTATTAATCACTATTTAAGAATAATTATGCCATGTGATGCTTTTGTTGACAAGAATAAACAAGAATTGACTGTGGTTATTTAGATTACCTAAGGGGAAGCATCATGCAGCAGAAAATCCATGGACTTTGGAATTACCTTTGGGTGTGAATTCTGGGTTTGATATGTTCACCCTTATAGCTTTGGCCAAGGTACGTAAACCTCTCTGATCTTCACTTTCTTCACTTTAAGTTGAAGTTAATTATACTTTCCTTGATTTTATTATATGAACATTAAATAGCAAACATATGAAACATCTAGCTTAATTAAGCCTGGCCTTAATATTTGGCACACAATAAATACCACTTCAATTTTTCCATTCTAGAATTTACTTTTTCAAATACATTTTCTCAATAAATATCTGTAGTGCGAGTGTAGTGGGTGGAATATATAAAGAGATGAACAAAGGACACAGAATCTGCCCTCTTGGAGAACATTATTTTTAGTTGGGGAAGGTAGATATTAAATAGGCAGTTATGATAGAGTATTATGTATGCTCAGGTAAGGAAATTTATGGTGCTAAAGCAGCCTGAACAGGAAGATCTATTTTAGGGCATCAAGAAAATCTTATTCTAAGAGGTAGTGTTTAAAGTTAAATCTTAACAGTTGCATAAAATTTAGCCATATGAGGTAGGTGGAAGTGGGGAAGGGAGGTCAGGATTATCTGAAACAAAGGCAGCAATTAAGTGTAAAAATACTGAAGGGAGAGTTAAAGTTATGGAGAGAGTGGCAAATTATATAGTTGGAACGGCTGGCAGAGGATATATTAATATAATCAGTACTATGACAGTGATTTTGGTAGTTAATTTTTTTTAAAGATTTATTTAGTTTTGCATACAAGCTGGAGTATAGGCCAGAGGCTTGGGGTGGCGAGAGGGCCCACCAGAGACAGAGTGGGGAGCAGAACAGGCAGATCGATGGAAATACACTGCTGAGGGGAGCAGTGGGCGAGGCAGGAGAGGTCTGCTGCACCATGTGGGAATCTCCCCCGCCGGGTGTCAAACTCGTGTCGCCGCTGCCACGGACAGTTGCACAGTGCAGCGCCCAACCGCTGCGCCACTGGGGTGGCCCAGGTAGTTAATTTTAAGAGCAAGAGAGAACCAATGGAGAATTTTATGAGTTTTATGGTGTGATTTTTTTTTTTTTTTGGGTCACTGAAATTAGAAGTCTGTAAATATCAGTTCTCTGGAAAGTTGGGTAAAGGCCACTACTGAAATAGTGGCTGATAGGATTACTTCAGCAAGTGCCTTCATCTTTTGTTCATGGAATTCAGGGATATCTTTCTAATGGAAAAGTGATAGAAGACTTAGTCATTGTACTCCACCACAAGAGGGAGCTGGTGGTCTTCCACAGTCCTTATATTTTCTGTTGGCCCATTGTCTAATGACAACATGGTGGCTCTGCGGTTGGTTCAACAGTTGGCTATTTTCCAGGGACAAGGCCATTATGGCAGTTGGTGGTTGGTAAATTCAGTCCTTGCTCTCTGTGCCCAACCATATGTCCAGAACCTACTGGCAGTCCTAGTCCTGAGCCTCCAGCCAGCTCAGAACAAAGACTTAGTCTGAAAAGGGCTCTCCCTGTCACCATTGCAATCACTTGAGCATTTATGCTCAAAACAGCTCTCTTACAGGAAAACGTTTGTGTTCCCCCGGAATGTGAAGGAAGGTTCATGGTTTTTAAAATTCATGAATTGCATGGAATGGAACGTTCCTTCTCTGAGTACAGGAAAGAAACAGAGAGGCTGTGTGTTCATGACACTCAAGCTATGAGTCACCTCAGGCAGAAAAGTCTAGTCAAACCAATTATTTGGCATGATATATAGATCCTCTTCCCTCTCATCCCATCCCAAGAAAAGGTTGTAAATTTTTTTTTACTCTTTAACTTGTTGCATTGAATTCACTTGGGGATATTCAGACTTAGGCAACCAGCTGTGGGTATTCAGTATTCCTTTTTTCAATTTTAAGTTGTTGTTTTTCTAGGATTAATTAATTAATTTGAGGTAACATTGGTCTACGTCACTGTATATTATTCATAGGAGTAGGGTCATACCTCCTCAGGTGTACATCATCACATTCCACTCCACCCACCCTGTAGTACCTGTATGCCTTTGTTGGATACCACTGGGCCCCCAATGATTCAAGCTCGGTGTATGATGACAGTAACATCCGATTAAAAGTTTCAGGTGACCTGCTTTTATCTGGTTGCTTTAATTACAGCCATGAGAATAGGATGAAGCCTTGGAACATTGTGCAGTTTATCTTTAATCATCCTTATCATCCTTCCTATGTTCTGTCCTGTTTCCTTGGGCCTTTTTTTCCTGTCTTCTGGTGCCTAATAATCTCATCCCAAGATCAACCTTCAGTTCCCACTGAGGAACTCTTCTACTTTGCTAGTTTGCTTGTTTGCATTTTTGAATGAGATATTGGAATCTGAAACAAAGAAATCTTACTAAATTGATTCACTGTAAATTTTAATAGGCTAATATGTGACTATAGAAACACCACACTCTCTAGGTCCTTGAACCATAAAAGGAGGAGGTGGGTGTTACATTTAAGAGATTTTGATAATCCAAATTAGTTCTTGATGGTGATATTTAGATATGCAAAAAAGAAAATACATAGTGATTTCTCCTTTCATATTGTAGAAAAGAAATACTCTGTCTCTATTGGAGTGGGGTGAGTTGGAACAGGACGTCTTGGCACTGAGAGTAGTCATCTGCATTTGATGCTGTGTTTGGAGACTCTGCTTTGGACCATCATTGTGATCAAGTCATGGTGATAAGATGTAACATAGGTTTTCATTTTGTGTGATTTGATTTTCCTCATTTGCATTTGATCTTTTTCATATGCTTAAGCAATCTCTCTTTCAGCTTCCTTCCTTTCCCCATACATAACACTTAATAGCAGGTCTGTGGAAACTAGAACTAATGCTTGATGATAATGTCTAAGGAAAGATCTTCACAGAATCTTTGAAGGAGGGAAATTCCTCTTTTATAAAGATATCATCTTGAAAGGACATTGAGGTTTTTCATTCGTTAAGAATATCCCATTTCTTAGTCCCTATATTACACAAACTCTTTAAAAAAATCGAGAAGGAAGGAGTACTACCAAACACATTCTATGAAGCAAATATTACTCTAATACCGAAACCAGACAAAGACAACACAAAAAAGGAAAATTACAGACCAATCTCCCTAGTGAATACTGATGCAAAAATATTTAATAAAATCTTGGCCAATAGGATCCAACAATGCATCCATAAACTAATACACCACGACCAAGTGGGATTTATCCCAGGGGCACAAGGATGGTACAACATCCGAAAATCAATCAATGTAATCCAACACATCAACAAAAAGAAAAATAAAGACCATATGATCATATCAATAGATGCTGAGAAAGCATTTGACAAAGTACAACACCCATTTATGATAAAAGCCCTTGAAATCCTTGGGATAGAAGG
>PVIJ01014002.1:0-12294 GCA_004024925.1 Scalopus aquaticus
ACATGCACCCGTATGTTCATTGCAGCACTGTTCACAATAGCAAAGGTATGGAAGCAACCCAGATGTCCAAAAATAGATGATTGGATCCAGAAGATGTGGTACATATACACAATGGAATACTATTCAGCATGGAAAGAAGATAAACACATGCAATTTGCAGTGACATGGATGGAATTAGAGGGGATCATACTCAGTGAAACAAGCCAGAAAGAAAGAGAAAAATATCGAATGGTTTCACTTATAACAGGACTATAGGGAGGCCGGGTGGGAGAGAGACAATCAGTGGGGCGGGGCAGGGGGGGGAGGAGGGAGCCGGAGGGAGGGAAGGGAAAGGGCACAAAATGGAATAGAAAAGAACACAAGGGACCATGGAGATGGATCACGGGTGAATTGGTGGTGGGCTACCCAAGGGGAATGCAAAATGTAAAAGACATAAATAACAATAAAAATATATATTATATTAAAAAAAATTCAAATGGTTCCTATCTTGTTTTGCAGCAAACATCACTGGTTAATTATAAAGAACCATGGCTAATTTCACAATGAGTGGGCTTCTTCTAATGGGATTTTCTGCCAAACCTGAGGTAGAAATCTTACTTGCTTCTCTGTTCTTAGTATTATACTTGGTGGCGGTAACTGGCAATCTCCTCATTATCACTGCAACCTCCATGGACCGTCGTCTCCACTCACCCATGTATTTCTTCCTGAAACATCTCTCCTTCATGGACCTGTGCTATATTTCCGTGACTGTGCCAAGGTCTATTTACAACTCTTTCATGCACAGTGGCTACATTTCAGTCGGGGAATGCATAGTGCAGTGTTTTGCATTCGTTCTCTGTGCTTCTGCTGAGATATCCATGCTCACAGTGATGTCTTATGACTGCTACATGGCCATCTGCTTTCCACTGCACTATGAAATCATCATGGATGTCAGTACCTGTGTCCGTGGATTCCTGGGCGTCTGGGTCAGTGGGGTCATTTCTGGAGTCATGCACATAGCTACCACTTTCTCCATGTACTTCTGTGGTTTCCAGATTCACCAGTCCTTCTGTGATGTCCCTCAGGTCTTGAAACTCTCTTGTTCTAATGAGTATATCAGTGATATTGGAGTCACTAGCTTCGTGGCTTTCATGTCCTTTCTTTGTATCACTTTTATTGGACTGTCCTATGTCCAGATATTCTCTACTGTGCTGAGGATGCCATCTGCTGAACGCAGAGCTAAGGCCTTTTCCACTTGCCTTCCTCATCTTGCTGTGATCATATTATTCTTTTCAACGGCCTTTTTGGAGTTTCTCAAGCCACCTTCTAATTCTCCAAGTGCACTGGACATTTTGCTCACTGTTATGTACACAGTTGTTCCCCCAACACTCAATCCAATGATCTACAGCCTGAGAAATAAGGCCATAAAGGCAGCTCTAAGAAAGGTGTTCCAAAGAAGAAAAGCCAACCTCTTTTGCTGAATGCAGATTTTCCTTTGTTGGTTGTTGAATTCTCTTTTGTTGAATAGAATTTTGTGTATGGGGTGGTAACCAGCTATAATCATATTCTTTTGCAGATGGTTGTTCAGTTTTGCCTACACCATTTATTGAAGCCATTTTCCTATTTTCTTTTACTGTTATTGGCTCTTTGTCATAAATTAGCTGTGGTTATAAGTGTGCATATATATGTGCATGTATACTACTCCTTTGATTCTTGTGTCTGCCATTATTGTAGCATCATACTGCTTGAATTCAGGGAGGCGATACTTCCATTTTTGTTTTTCCCCCTTAGTACTCTTTTGGATTTGGTGGTTCTCCATAAATTTCATTTGTTTAATTTCTGTAAAAAATGCCAATAAATTTTTGATTGGAATTACATTGAAGGTGTACATGAACCTTAGGTAAGATGGCCATTTAAACAATGCTAAAATAAGAAACCCTAGGAGACCTATCTGTCCATTGGGATAGGCAATATAAAGATATAGGGTATTCATGAATGGAAGACAGAGAGAAAGTAAGAGAACATATTTATAAAATATAGAGGAAAAATTCAAAAACCTGGAAAAGGAAGTAAATATATCAGTTCATATAGCTAAAAGAACACCCGGTTATCTAAATGTAATGAGAACTACACTAAGTACATATTCATGAAACAATAAAAAGTTTGGGACAAAGAAAGAATAATAAAATTGACTAGGCAAAAGAGTGGGTGACTTATAAAGAAAATCCCATTGGGTTGATATTACATATTCTCAGAAGAATGAAATGCAGTAATTTTCAACAAAATGGAAGTTTTTGAAAAAAATTTATGCAGCCTACAAATCAGAATTATAAATACAAATATTGGATATTCATATAAGAGATAATTCAACAGCATGAAACTCTTTAAAAATTCCTGGACATCACCAAATACATTGAGCGGTCTGATGTTAAGGAGAGATTGGGGAGGGAAAAGGATAGGGGACAACAGGGTTGGTGGTGGGGAAAAAAGGAAAAGAAAAAAGTTCAATGTACTAATCTTGGAACTGCTCTCTCATTTTGAGATTTCTTTTTCTTTTTTTTTTGTATAAAGATTTATTTATTTATGCATACAAGCTGGGGTGTAAGCCAGAGGTATGGGGTGGTGGTGGTGGTGAAAGGATTCACCAGAGACAGAGTGGGGAACAGAACAGGTGGGTCTACCGAAATACACTGCTGAAGGGAGCAGTGGGTGAGACAGGAGAGGTCTGCTGCACCATGTGGGAAGCTCCCTGGCCAGGGATTGAACTCGTGCTGCAGTGGCTGCGGATAGCTTGATAGTGCTGCGACTTTACTTGTTGTGCCAGCAGGAGGGCCCTTGATATTTCTTTTTAAAATAAATAAATAGTTGTGTAGAACACAAGTTATAACTGTATTTTGATTACATTCCTCAATACATGCTTGTTTAACTCATGGGTTTTGATTTTAGAAAATGTCAATATAACTGAATATATCTTCTTTACTCCTTTAACTACCTTAAGACGCAGTTCTATAAAACCAAATGTATATAATGTGTTACCAGTTTCAGAACATATGGAAAAGCAATATATTTGCCAATGATAGCACTAAGAGGATGAGTGGAAGCAAAGTTTATGAGGCTAGGGAAATAATGGTAAATTGAATCAATAGGAACAAAAGAAAATTACCATAAATGACCAGCAAGGTTACTATAACAAAAGCTATATATATCTGCACGGTCTCCTTTCTTCTTTTAGTTCATCAAAAGACACATAAATACTTAATTTAATAATGTATAATAATATATAGAAGTTTCAATACTGATTGAACACACACAGAGGTATCACAAATCTAGTTACCATAAATGTGAAACTGTCTTTTTGTTAAGAAACATAAATGTGTATATGGTAAGTTCTTCATCATTCTGTGATAATGTGACATAATTAGAAATGTACTTGGTTAATGGCTACACTATTATTGGTTAGATATTTATAATGCATAATGTAACAAAGTTATGTTTAGATATCCACATGCTCACACACAGACCATTGGCATGTATATACAATTTGTACTTAAGTATGTGTTCATACATATGTAAGCTTAAATATAATCATGTTCTTTTCAAGAGATTGAGGAAATGTGCAGTTCTAAAAATGAAAATAAAAACTTTAATTTTGGTATATCATTAGTGTATTAATTATTAATAGTTCATGGAAAGACAAAATACTTTTGGGTAAATCAGGCATGTATTTCTGCATGTATTTCCATGCATGCGGAATGAAGTCTTTTTATGTTGGTTTCATTAAAGAAAACTAAGCAAAAAAAAAAAAGTAAAAAAAGCACCATTCTCAAGTCATGTAAACATGGAAATCCTGAGGACTTGCAAGTTTCATTTGCAAGAGAAGATACCTAGGCGCTCAAATGTGTCAAGATCATCTCTATAAATGTCAGGTGTCATCTTCAAAGTTTCCCTTCAATATCGTCTAAACCAAAATTACTCACTCTAATTTAGCGGTATTTTAATATTCTAGTGAAACACACACACACACACACACACACACACACACACACACACACACACACGTGCGCGCGCGCGCGCCAAGGCTAAATCAATTTCCAAATAAGTTGTGTGCAAGGGATTTTCATTTGTGCCAGATCATCTCCATCAGTCTTAATCAAGTTCCCCATAAATCGCATAGTTCACTACAGAAAATGGAAGCATCATCACCCTGGCTTCTAAGAAAATAATTACAAGCACATCCATGGAGTTCGTATTGAGAAGGTCAAATAGAGGATTATTTTCTTATGTGTGTGTTCACAGTGTCTTAGGTGTCTGGATCATTGGGGTCATTCCTGGAACCATGCACACACTGGCACATTCTCCATTCATTCACTTCTGTGGCTCCCACGTCATTCACCAGTTCTTCTGTGACATCCCCCAGCTCCTGAAACTCTCTTGTTCTCATGAGCACATCAGTGATCTTGGGATCACTTGCTTTGTGGCTCTTACGGACATTCCTTGTGTCACCTTAATTGGACAGTCCTTGCTTAGGAGAAGTTCATACCTTGGAACTTTGGAATACTGTTGCCTAAATAAACTGACACAAGTGAAAATAATTGAATTTATGAAAGATCAACACTGAGGATTGAAGATCAAGAAAAGCTTTCAAAGAATTCTGGAAAAGAACACCAAACTTTGAGCTTCTGAAGAAGATTTTTATATTTCCACAGAAACATTTCAAATCTGAACAGGATCCCATCTCATGTATTTATGTGATGTTTTTTTGAAATGAGGAAAGCAGGGAAAGTTGTTAAGATTTTTCTCTATTTAAGGTTTTATCCCAGGGAACTGGGTATTTAACCCTGCCTTAAACATGAGAGTTGTGTTTCTTTGAAGTTACTGATTTATCAGAGACAGCAGTTTTTAAAATGCTTTTTTACAGGAAGCATTTTTCCAAGGACCGTTTCCTCAGTATCAGGTCTCTGCATCTTAATTCTTGATATCTGCTATCTAGGTGGGGTGAGTGAGAAGGATGGGTATTCCATTAACTTTGGTTAACAAAACATAGAACAGTCAATCAAAAGTTTAAAGCTGAAAAATAAACTCCAAATAGCTGGAAACTCTGAACTGGAAACTCCAGGTGGTTGGGCCAGTTTGCGTATTCAACAGCAGTGTAGGAGAGTTCCTTTTTCTTCACATCCTTGCCAACATTTATTGTCTCAATTTTTTTTTGATATGTGCCATTATCACTGGTGTAAGGTGGTATCTCATTGTGCTTTTGATTTGCATTTTCCCTGATTTTAAGGTATAACAAACATTTTTTCATATACCTGCTGGCCATTTGCATTTCCTCTTTGGAGAAATGTTTTTTTTAGCTCTTCTCCCCATCATCTTGATCTTGTCATACATCTTTGGGCATTTGGGTTGTTTCCATATCTTACTTATTGTAAATAGTGCTGCAATAAACATACGGGTACAGGTATCCTTTTGAATTAATGTTTTTGTGTCCTTTGGGTAGATTTCTAGAAATGGGATTGCTGGTCATATGGTATCTCCATTTTTATAGTCTGAGGACCTCCACACAATTTTCCGTATTGGTTGGCTATATCTGTGATTTCCCCCATATTTTAAGTTTTACATTCAATTTTTAATCTATTATGAATATGTTTTTGTAGTAAGTCAAAGTTTCAGGTAAGTAGGTGTAATCATTAATTCGAACAACAGAAAAATACTCTGTAGGAACAATTAATGTAATTGCAAGTTTGGTCCCAAGGTATTTACTGAGAACAACAAACACCCACAGCAACAGGACACTCTGCTTCTGCTTTGATCTCCAGAGGCCAAAGAAGGGTTGAAATGGACTTCTTTTTCTCCACTGTTCAGATTTTTCTGAATGTGACTGAATTCAGAGACAGGACTTTGAGCTAAATGTCAGCTGCTCACACTGACAGCTTCTCCTTCTGTTGAGGGAAGATAATACTGCATATGCTCTGGTGAGTTTTCTTTTCTTTTTTTTTTTTTAAAGATTTATTTTTTATTTATACATACAAGCTGGGGTACAGGCCAGAGGCATGGGGCGGCGAGAGGGTTCACCAGAGAAGGAGCGGGTAGCAGAACAGGCAGATCAGAAATACACTGCTGAGGGGAGCAGCGGGTGAGGCAGGAGAGGTCTGCCGCGCCATGTGGGATTCTCCCCAGCCGGGCGTCGAACTCGCGTCGCCGCTGCCGACAGCTCCACAGCGCAGCGCCTAACCGCTGCGCCACCGGGGAGGCCCTGGTGAGTTTTCTTAGGTTCTAAAAAGATATTGTAGATTACACAGACTAATGGAAAGTCCATAAGTTACTGGATTTGAAAGGGTGAGAGAACCAGTCACTGTGATTTACTTATAAAATAGGAAATATTATGTATGAGCTGTGAGTATTTAAATTGATATAATGAATCTGGGAGGCAACAAATAAGCCCCATACTTTCCAGAAACTTCGTAGCAATGCCTTTTTTAAAAATAATGTAATCATTTAGTAATAATACCGTGTAAACGTGTGATGGGATGACACTCTCTGATAGTCCTTGTGTAGTTATTAGTCATTGACTCTTATCATAGTGACTTAGAGAGATACAGGTGCTTTCCACATCAGAGATCATAGGTAACTTGTCCAAATGGGGTAGAAACATAAAAAATTGAGATGGATCAAGTATTTTAGCGAGAGCAAAATAACGACATACTTCATCTTCACAAAGGATCAAAAATAATGTGTAGATCTAAGGTTGAAATTGCATAATGAGATATCTTGTCACAACCAATTGCTCAGCTTCTTGATTTCCTCTAGTCCTTAGGGAAAACTCTATATGGACTGTATAAAGCATTTTAATATAAATCAACATCAGTATTTCACAACTCCATTAAAAATTATATATTTTAAAGATATTAATCTATTACATACATTCATTGTTCAAATTTTTATTGAAATGGGCAATACTAAAATTTAGAAATTCTTTGCACATGCTACCATAACTGAGTCAAAGTATTTTGATATTGTTTGACATTATTATTGCTATTCAGAACTACTTCACCTTGGAGATGAAGTGGTAATTTCTTCAAATGGCTCCTTGCCAAACTTCCTTGATTCCAGGAAAGGAATGTAAGCTAAGACAAGAAATGGTTTCAGTGGATCCCATTTTTTCTTGTAGCCAACATCACTGGGAAATTAGTAAATATGGACAATTTCACTCTGAGTGGGTTTCTTCTGAAGGGATTTTCAGCCACGCCTGAGCTAGAACTCGTCAATGCTTCGCTGTTCTTAATCTTATACCTGATGTCGTTCACTGGCAATCTCCTCATTATCACTGCAACTTCCATGGACAGTCGTCTCCACTCACCCATGTATTTCTTCCTGAAACATCTCTCCTTCCTGGACCTGTGCTACATTTCCGTGACTGTGCCAAGGTCTATTTACAACTCTTTCATGCACAATGGCTACATTTCCGTCGGGGAATGCATAGTGCAGTGTTTTGCAATCATTCTCTGTGCTTCTGCTGAGATATCCATGCTCACAGTGATGTCTTATGACCGCTACGTGGCCATCTGCCTTCCACTACGCTATGAAATCATCATGGATGTCAGCAAATGTGTCCACAGTGTTCTAGGCGTTTGGATCAGTGGGGTCATTTCAGGAGCCATGCACACAACTGCCACTTTCTCCATGCACTTCTGTGGTTCCCATATCATTCACCAGTTCTTTTGTGACATCCCCCAGCTCCTCAAACTTTCTTGTTCTAATGAGTATATGAAGGAGGTAGGGGTTAGTGCGTTCCTTTCTCTTATGACATGTCTTTGCATTGTCTTTATTGGACTGTCCTACATCCAGATATTCTCTACTGTGCTGAGGATGCCATCTGCTGAGGGCAGAGCTAAGGCCTTTTCCACTTGCCTCCCTCACCTCTCTGTCATTACATTATTTATGTCAACGGGCTTCTTTGAGTATCTTAAGCCACCTTCTGAAACTCCAAGTGCACTGGACTTTTTTATCACTATTATGTACACAGTAGTGACCCCAGCACTCAACCCAATGATCTACAGCTTGAGAAATCAAGCCATAAAGACAGCTTTAAGAAAGGTTTTCCAAAGGAGAAATTCTGACCTATTTTGCTGAGACACATTTGTTAATTTCCCCTTGGGAGAAAAGTTCAAATTACATAGTTAGAACTCTTAACCTAAAGAAAGCAAAAATTAACTGTGTTTATGAAACAATGAAGACTGAGAACTCAAGTCTGGGAACAAACACCAGATAGAGTATAAAGCTGCCTGAACTTGTATCTTATGAGAAGGATTTTGTCTTATTTGAAAGGATAACATTTCAAGATCTGGATAACGTATGGTTTCATATATTGTATGCACTGAGGAAGAAAGGAAAGGTTGTTAGGATTTTCCTCATTTAAGGGTTAATCTGTTGGGAACTGGGAATTTTAGCCCTGCCATTACCGTGAAGGTAGTGTTTCTTTGAAGTTACTGCTTTGCTCAGAGGCAGAGGTTCTAAATTACTTTTTCACAGGAAGGATTTTTTCCTGAGAAGTTTCTTCAGGACGAGCCCCAGCTGCATCTTAATTCTCAAGTTGTGCCCTTTAGATGGGAGCAGGGTGAAGAGTGTCCTCTTGATTCTTAGCTTTGGTTAATCAAACAACACAGTCCACTAAAAATTTAAAGCTAATAAAGAAATGAGCATGGGGAAGTTGTCATATTTGTGTGTTGTCATAAGTATGTGCTATCTAAGTAACAAAAATATTAACATAATACTTCTATAAACAATACTCTTTCTAATACAATAGATTAAAATATCACCCATGAAAACAGGGGGAAAATGTGGGTTTGTCGTATATGGCTTTTATTATGTTGAGGTATGTTCCTTCTATCCCAAGGATTTCAAGGACTTTTATCATAAATGGATCTTGCCCTTTGTCAAATGCTTTCTCAGCATCTATTGATATGATCGTATCGTCTTTGTTTTTCTTTTTGTTGATGTGTTGGATTGCATTGATTGATTTTCGGATGTTGAACCATCCTTGTCTCCCTGGGATAAATCCCACTTGGTAGTGGTGTATTATATTTTGTATGCATTGTTGGATCCTGTTGGCTAAGATTTTGTTAAATGTTTTTGCATCAGTGCTCATTAAAGAGATCGGTCTGTAGTTTTCTTTTTTTGTGTTATCTTTGGTTTTGGTATTAGAGTAATGTTTGCTTCATAGAATGTGTTTGGTAGTACGCCTTCCTTCTCGATTTTTTTGAAAGAGTTTGTGTAATACAGGGACTATTTCGATTTTGAATGTTTGGTAGAATTCATTTGTGAAACCGTCTGGTCATGGACTTTTGTTTTTGGGGAGGTTTTTGATGACTGTTTCAATTTCACTGCTTGTGATTGGTCTGTTTAGGTGTTCTATATCTTCTTTATCTAGTTTTGGGTGATTGTACAGTTCTAGGAATTTGTCCATTTCCTCTAGGTTGTTGAACTTGGTCCAACCACTATGGAAAGCTGTATGGCGATTCCTCAAACTGCTCAACATGGAGCTTCCATACGACCCAGCAATACCACTTTTGGGAATCTACCCAAAGGACACAAAAACACTAATCCAAAAGGATATATGCACCCATATGTTCATTGCGGCACTGTTCACAATAGCAAAGGTATGGAAGCAACCCAGATGTCCAATAATAGATGACTGGATCAAGAAGATGTGGTACATATACACAGTGCACAATGGAATACTATTCAGCATTCAAAGAAGATAAACACATGCAATTTAGAGTGACATGGATGGAATTAGAGGGGATCATACTCAGCGAAACAAGCCAGAAAGAAAGAGAAAAATATCGAATGGTTTCACTTATAACAGGACTATAGGGAAACCAAATAGGAGAGAGGCACTTGGGGGGCTGGGGGGAAGGGGAGGATAAGGGCACAAAATGGAGTAGAAAAGAACACAAGGGACCACAGAGATGGATCACAGGTGAATTGGTGGTGGGTTGCCCAAGGGGAATACAAAATGTAAAAGATATAAATAACAATAAAAATATTTATTAAAAAAAAGAAAACAGGAAAAATGGTCATAATTTTAAAGAAGGTGACATAATCTCTTCAGGGATCAGCTCTGTCATGATGATGGAAAACAATAAACATGAGATTCTTTTCTTAGTTTATCCTGAGTTACACTGGGGTTGTGCTATAACGTGACATCTGTGAATGAATGAGAACAGCCAGACTCTCAGCAGCCAATAACCACGTAGTGCTCCACTAAGACTCTATGAAACTTGATGTCCTCTGTGAACAATAAATATACTGAGATCACACTGCAAAAATCTCATTATACCATTTATCTGTATCTATTTGCAACGATTAATTGTGACTCACGTGGGAGGAATGTTTAAATATCACAATAATCTGTGAGTGCCTGTTCCCACTCTCCCACCACCTCTAGCAGCTTCAATTTTACAATCATATTTCTAGGGTGACTTTGGTTTAGTTTTGTCAGTTCCTTTTTTATGTTTTCTGTCATCCAGATAGTGAAGTCATATGCTTTTTGGTCTCTTTCTCCTTGTTATATTGCACTGAGCATGATCCTGGACAGTTCCATCCATGTCTCAAGTTGCAAGAGTCCATCTTTTTTTTATTTTATAGCTTTGTATATTCCTTTGTGTACTTAGATAACATCTTCTTAACAAACTGCTTCCCCCCATAACTTGATTATTGTAAGTTGCGCTGCAATTTTTCAAAGGTTGCATATATTCTTTCAATTTAGTGATTTTGTAGTCTCTGGGTAGATACCTATGTGTGGAATTGATGCATCATCTCATAGGTCTATATTTAATATTTAATATTTAATATTTTTTAATATTTTTAATATTTGAGGAACCTGCACTATTTTTCTGTAGCATTTGGCCAGTCTATATCCTCACCAACAGTGTTTAAGGGTTTGTTTTACTGCCCATCTTCATCAATGTTTTTGTTTAATTTTTTTAATATGGGGCATTCTCATAGGCTTGATTTGCATGTCCCTGAACATGTGATGTTGTTCATTTTTCATGTGCCTTTTTGGTCATCTATATGTCTTCTTGGAGAAGAATCTATTTAGTTCTACTTCCCCTGTTATTGGGATCATAAGAGACTTCTATGAACATTTATGACCACAAATTTCATAACCTTGGGGAAATGGGCACTTTCTGAGACACATACAAGATAAAAAGACTAAATTACGATGAAATATAAAATCTAACAGACCAATATTGAGTATCAGGTTGAACAAATATCAAAAAGGATAAAAATCATCAACACCCAAACTCAATTGGCAAAGTTCAATATTTTTTCAAGATAAAATCTCTAGAAATTAGGTGTAATGCGAATGCACTTCAACATAATAAAGACCAGATATGTAGTTTATGTTTCATTCAGGGACAAAACTCAAAAGCTTTAATTCCTCATTCTACTTTACAAATGGAATGCAGAATCACACTTTTGGAAAATCATGTCCTCTTTTGTCATGAAGCAGAGGTAACTTGAATTTTATTACTCTTAAATTTATAATTTAGATATTAGTTTAAACTCATAAAATTTTAGATGTCATAAAAATTTGAAGATCATCATGCCACAGATCATCTACTTAACAAGCCATAACCCACCTCCAAGATTAAAAAAAAAAATCATACTACAAGGCAAGGATGTCCACTCTCACCATTACTTTTCAATATAATACTGGAAGTCCTAGCCAGAATAATTAGTCAAGTGAAAGACATTCAAGGGATCCAAATAGGAAAAGAAGAAATTAAACTGTCTCTATTTGCAGATGATATGATAATATATATACAAAACCCTAAAAACTCCATAGAAAAACTACTCAAAATAATAGACCAGTTCAGTAAAGTAGCAGGATACAAAATCAATGCACAAAAATCAGTAGCCTTCCTATATGCAACACCAATCTGAAGAAGAAGAAATTAAGAAATCCATCCCCTTCAAAATTGAAACCAAAAAAATCAAATATCTGGGAATAAATCTAACAACAGACATAAAGGACTTATACAAAGAAAACTACAAAACTCTGTGGAAAGAAATAGAAGAAGACACAAGAAGATGGAAAGGCATCCCTTTCTCATGGATTGGAAGGATTAACATTATCAAAATGGCAGTCCTACCAAAAGCAATTTACAGATTCAATGCTATTCCAATAAAAATCTCAATGACATTCTTCAAAGAAATAGATCGACTACTGATGAAATTCATATGGAACCACAAAAAACCTCGCATAGCTAAAGCCCTCCTAACTAAAAAGAAAGAAAACAGAGGAATTTCACC
>PVIJ01014002.1:12394-42836 GCA_004024925.1 Scalopus aquaticus
AGCCATAATAATTAAAACAGCATGGTACTGGAACAAAAACAGACAGAAAGACCAATGGAACCGAATAGAATACCCAGAATTAAAGCCACATATCTATGAACAACTAATCTTTGACAAAGGAGCAAAGAAAATGCAGTGGAACAAGGACAGTCTATTCAATAAATGGTGCTGGGAAAACTGGACAGCCACATGCAAACAATATGAAGTTAGACTACTACCTCACACCCTGCACAAAAGTCAGCTCAAAATGGATAAAAGACCTGGATGTAAGACCTGAAACCATAAAATGTATAGAAGAAAATATAGGCAAAACTCTATATGACATATATCTCAGCAAAATCTTGAAAGACACATCCCTCAGAGCAAAGGAAGTGAAAGACAAGATAAACAGATGGTATTACATCAAAATAAAAAGCTTCTGTACAGCAAAAGAGACATTAACCAAAACTAACAGACACCCTACCAACTGGGAAAAGATCTTTACACAAAATACATCTGATAAAGGATAAAGGACTGATAACAAAAATTTACAAGGAACTCACACAACTCAACAAAAACAAAGCCAATAACCCAGTCAAAAAATGGGCAGAAGAGTTCAAAAGGCACTTCTCCAAAGTTTTTCAATAAGTTTTACTTGATATGTGCAAGGAACTGTGTCATCAGTGCCATTTCTATCAATTGCATACTTAAAGTATTTCACAATGAAGTTAAATAGTACACTACAGAATCTAGAAGCATCCATGACCCTCAACTTTAAGTAAATAATTACAGGTGTGTCCTTTTTTGAGTATTTCAAGCCACCTTCTGACTTTCTGAGTCCACTGGACATTTTTCTCACTATAATGTAGACAGTTGTGCCCAATGACCTATATCAACTCAATGGTCTACTGCTTGAAGGTTCATCGATAGATTTCCAATAGAACAACTCAAAAGGAGAATCAATTTTGTATGTGTCTTGGTCAATGAATCTATAAAATAGTAATAAACACAATCATTCCCTCACAACTCAATAGTACAGCTGTTATGTGTTTATTTTCTTAGACTCTTTGTTCTCTGCTTATTCCATTCCTGTGTATTTACATATCTTCAGGGCATAAAGTGTATATAATATATCTTACTTTTATGTCATCCAAATAGTGATCAGATCCATTTAAAAAATACATCATACAGATAATTTTGAAGATGACCTAAAATATTACCTTGGATATAATTATTCAGTTTTATTTTTAGAATTTGTCAATATTTTTTGTGCAGCACTAATTTCCTAAAGATGAATTATTCATAGGAAACTTGATTGAGTCCAAGGTAGGTTAGTAGGTAAGTAAAAGAAATTTTCTTTCCAGTGCTTCCATCTTGTCTTTCAGCCAACATCACTGGGAAATTAATAAGGACCATTGGTAATTTCACTATGAGTAAGTTGGTTGTGATGGGATTTTCAGCCAAGCCTGAGCTTGGAATGGACCATGATTCTCTGTTCTTAGTCTTATACATGTTGGCTTTAACTGGCAATATCCTCATCATCACTGCAATTACCATAGACAGTAATCTCCACTCATACATGTATTTCTTTCTCAAACATCTCTCCTTTCTGGACCTGTGCTACGTTTCTCTGATGGTGCCAAGGTCAATTTACAATTTCTTTTTCATGCACAAAGGGTGCATTTGCCTCGGTGAATGCATAGTGCAGTGTTTTGCTCTCATTCTCTGTGCTTCTGCTGAGCTGGCCATGCTCACAGTGATGTCCTATGATTGCTACGTGGCCATCTGCCTTCCACTGTGCTATGATTTCATCATGGATGTCAAAAAACGTGTTCACAGTGTCCTAGGCATCTGGATCAGTGGGGTCATTTATGAAAACATGCAAACAGCTGCCACTTTCTCAGTCCACTTCTGTGGGTCCCATATCATTCACCTGATCTGCCGTGGCATCCCCCAGCTCCTGAAACTCTCTTGTTCTGATGAGTACATCAGAGAGGTCATGATCACTGCCTTCTTGTCTCTGGTGGCCTTGTTTTGCATCCCCTTTATTGGACAGTCCTACACAAAGATATTTCTACTCTGCTGCGGATGCCATCTGCTGAGGGCAGAGAGCTAAGGCCTTTCCACTTGCCTGCCTCACTTCACTGTGGTTTTATTATTTATCTCAGTGTCCTTTTTTGAGTATTTCAAGCCACCTTCTGACTTTCTGAGTCCACTGGACATTTTTCTCACTATAATGTAGACAGTTGTGCCCAATGACCTATATCAACTCAATGGTCTACTGCTTGAGAAATGATGCCATGAAGAGAGCTCTAAGAAAAGTCAATAATCTACTGGCTTGAAAATTGCCCATAGAAAAAATAAAAGTTCTTATGAAAAAACTATATATCCTATATATCTGACAAGACAGGGGTATTAGCAAATAGTACAGTGATTATAATTTTATGAATTATGTGTGTCAAATTAAAGCTCTGTACACCTTAAACTCACACAAAGTCACAATCAATAACTTTTGTTTTCCTACTGGCTTATTTCACTGAGCATAATCCCTTCTAGCTCCAACCATATTGCTGAGAATGGCATGAGTTTATCTTTTTTGATTGCTGAATTGTATTCCATTGTGTATATGTACCACATCTTCTTGATCCAGTAATCTATCTTTAGGCATTTGGGTTGTTTCCATATCTTGCCTATTGTAATAGTGCTGCAGTAAACACAGGGGTACATGTATCCTTTAGAATTAATGTTTTTGAGTCCTTTGTGTAGATTCCTAGGAGTGGAATTGCTGGGTCACATGGTATCTCCATTTTTAGTAGTTTGTAGACCTCCACACAGTTCTTCATAGTGATTGGATATGTCTGATTTCCCCCATGTTTTATAATTTACCTTCACTTTTTTAATCTATTATGAATATATTTTTGCAATAGTCAAAATTTCAGTAAGTAGGTGTAATCATTAAATCAGACAACAGAAATATACTCTGTAGGAACAATTAATGTAATTGCAAGTTTTGATCCCAAGGTATTTACTGAGAACACCAAATACCCACAGCAACAGGACACTCTCCTTGTGCCAAAGAGATTTCATACTCTAACCTCCAGAGGCCAAAGAATAGTTGAAATGGACTTACTTTTTCTTCACTGTTCATATTTTTCTGAATGTGACTGAATTCAGAGACAGAACTGTGAGCTAAATGTCAGCTGCTCACACTGACAGCTTCTTCTGTTGAGGGAAGGTAATACTGCATATGCTCTGGTGAGTTTCCTTAGCTTATAAAATGATATTGTTGATTACACAGAAAAATGAAAAGCCCTTAGTTTATGCTCTTGGATGGGTGAGAAAACCAGTCACTGTTATTTAGTAGTAAAATATGAAACACTATATGAGCTATGAGTCTTTAAATGGACATTATGAATTTGGGAGACAACATATAAGATCCTTACTCTCCAGAAACTTCATAGCAATGCCTTTTTTCAAAAAAATGAAATATATCTAGCAATAATTCAGTGTAAATGTGTGAGGGGATGACACTCTCGATAGTTATGTATTCTTATTATTCATTGACTCTTACTGTGACTGAGAGACCTACAGCTGCTTTCCACATCATAGATCATAGATAACTTGCTCAAATGAGGTAGAAACATTAAAAAATGAGATGGACCAAATTTTTCTGTGAGAACAAATTACTCTGCATCTTCCATCCTCACAATGAATCAAAAATCACAAACAGATATGAGACTGAGAGAGCATAAGGAGATCCTGCTGCTGCTCACAACCAGTTGTGCAGCTTCCTGATGTCTCTAATCCTTAGGGGAAACTCTATATGGACTGTATAAAACATTTTAATATAAATCAACATCAATATTCCACACCTCCATTAACAATTAATATTCTTAAATATATCTTACTGATTAATTTCATTACATACATTCATTGTTCATTTTTTTATTGAAATGGGCAGTACTAAAATTTAGAAATTCTTCGCACATGTTTTCATAACTGAGTCAAAGTATTTTAAAAATGTTTGACATTATTATTGATATTCAGAACTACTTCATATTTGAGATTATGTGGTGGTTTCTTCAAATGGCTCCTTGCCAAACTTCATTGAGTCCAGGGAAGGTAAATTAAACCAAGAAATTTTCTCAATGGATCCCATCTTTTCTTGTAGCCATCATCACTGGGAAATTAATGAATATGGCTAATTTCACTCTGAGTGGGTTTCTTCTGATGGGATTTTCTGCCAAGCCTGAGCTAGAACTCTTCCATGCTTCTCTGTTCTTAATCTTATACATGGTGGCATTAACTGGCAATATCCTTATTATCACCACAACTTCTATGGACAGTAGTCTCCTGTCACCCATGTATTTCTTCCTGAAACATCTCTCCTTCCTGGATCTCTGTTACATTTCTGTGACTGTGCCAAGGTCCATTTGCAACTCTTTCATGCACAGTGGCTACATTTCCCTCGGGGAATGCATAGTGCAGTGTTTTGCTTTTGTTTTCTGTGCTTCTGCTGAGTTGTCCATGCTCACAGTGATGTCTTATGATCGCTACGTGGCCATCTGCCTTCCCCTACGCTATGAAATCATCATGGATGTCAGCAAATGTGTTCATGGAGTCCTGGGTGTCTGGATCAGTGGGGTCATTTGTGGAGCCATGCACACAGCTGCTACTTTCTCCATGCACTTCTGTGGGCCCCATGTCATTCACCAGTTCTTCTGTGACATCCCCCAGCTCCTGAAACTCTCTTGTTCTAATGACTATATCAGTGAGGTTGGAGTCACTGCATTCTTGTCTCTGGTGGTTTTTTTTTTGTGTGTCACCTCTATTGGAGTGTCCTACACACAGATATTCTCTACTGTGCTGAGGATGTCGTCGGCTGAGGGCAGGGCTAAGGCCTTTTCCACTTGCCTCCCTCACCTCGCTGTTGTTATATTATTTCTTTCAACGGCCTTTTTTGAGTATCTTAAACCACCTTCTGACTCTCCAAGTGCACTGGACATTTTTCTCACCATTATGTACACAGTTGTTCCCCCAACACTCAACCCAATGATCTACAGCCTGAGAAACCAAGCCATGAAGGCAGCTATAAGAAAGGTTTTCCAAAAGAGAAAAGCTGACCTATTTTTTTGAGACACATCTGTGAACTTTATCATTGGGAGAAAAATTCAAAGTATGAAGGGATAACTCGACTTAAATAAAGCAAAAATTAACTGAGTTTATGGACGAATAAAGACTGAGGACTCAAAGCTAGTGACAGCCTCCGGATAGTCCTGTAAAGTCTGCCTGAACTTGTATGCTCTGAGGAAGATTTTGTCTAAATGGTAATGATAACATTTCAAGATCTGGATAGAGTCTGGTCTCACATATCTATGTGATGTCTTCTATGCATTGAAGAAAAAAGGAAAGGTTGTTAAGATTTTCCTACTTAAAGTTTTATTTTGTAGGACCTGGGAGGTTTAGCCCTACCATGCCCATGAATATAGTGTGTCTTTGAAATTACTGATTTTTCCAGAGGCAGCAGTTCCTGATTTGTTTTTTCACAGGAAGCAATTCTTCCTGGCAGGGTTCCTTCAGGACCAGCCCCAGATGCATCTTATTTCTGGACTTGTGCCCTTCAGGTGGGGCCAAGGTGATAAGTGCCCACTTGATCGTTAGCTTTGTTCAACCAAACATAACACAGACAACAGAAATTTAAAGCCAATAACGCAATGAGCATAGGGAAAGTTGTCATATTAGTGTTGTCATAAGTATGTGTTATCTAAATAACAAAAATGTTCACATAATACCTCTATAAACATTAGTGTTTATAATATAATAGATTAAAATATCACTCCATGAAAATAGGTAGGAATAATTGCCGTAATTTAAGAAGTTGACATATTCCCTTCAAGGATCAGTTCTGCCAGGATGATGAAAAACAGTAAATATGAGCTTCTTTTTTCAGTTTAGCCTGATTTACAATGGAGTTGGGCTATAACATGATATCTGTTAATGGAGGAGAACAACCAGACGCTCTTCAGCCAATAAACATGTAGTACTCCACTAAGCCTTCTGAACCTGAAATTCCTCTGTGAACAACATGCTGAGATCACATTGCAAAAATCTCAGTATACCATTTATTTGTATATACTTGCAATGGATTAATTTGACTCATGTGGGAGGAATGTTTCAATATCACAATAATCTATGAGTGCCTATTCCTACCCTCCCACCATCTCTAGTAGCCTCAGTTTTCCAATCATATTTTTGGGGAGACTTTAGGTTTCGTTTTGTCAGTTCCTTTTTTTTCTTTTTTATCATCCAGATATTAGTGAAATCATTTGTTTTTTTGATCTCTTTCTTCTTGTGATATTGTAAGAGAGTGCTATGAACATTGATGACAACAAATTTCATAGCCTCCTGAAAGTGGGCACTTTCTGAGATACATACAGATAAATACACTAAGTTATGATGAAATATAAAATCTAACAGACCAATATTTAGTAAGCAGGTTGAAGAAATATCAAAAAGGATAAAAGTCATCAACAGCAACACATTTGGCAAAATTCAATATCTTTTCAGGATAAAAATTCTACAATTTAGGTGTAGTGGGAATGCACTTCAACACAATAAAGACCAGATGGGTAGTTTATGTTTCATTCAGGGACAACAGTCAAAAGCATTAATCCCCCCTTTAATTTTCTAATGGAATGCAGATTCACGCTTTTGGAAAATCATGCCCTCTTTTGGCATGATGCAGAGGTAACTTGAATTTTATCATCCTTAAATTTATAATTTTGATATTAATTTAAGCTCATAAAATTTTAGATGTTATAAAAATTTAGAGGTCATCATGCCACAGATCATATACTTGACAAGCCATAATCCACCTCCAACATTTAAAAAAACCCCGCATACTTAAAGGTGAAAACATATTAGAGTTCTTTCTTATACTAAGCCAAATCTCCTTTGCAATTTACCACTTTATTATTTCTCTTCTCAATATGTGAGAAAACTGATACAGTCCTGCAAATCCATAGCAATCCTTCAGAAGTGGAAGTTAACTATATGATTTTCCATAGTCAATTATATGTTGATTCTTAAATTTTTCAGATTAAATATGTCCTACATGATGTCAAAACTTGCAAGTCTATACGTTTTTATAGAATGATCATTATCAAAGATATATTTCTTTGTTGTTCCTTGTCATCAGGAATCTATATATTTTTTCTCATTAACTGAAGAGAAGGTTTATTCTCCATATTGGGAACACAGATACATGTACACAATGGATGAATCAAATTACACCTTCGGGACTCCCTGGTGGCTCAAGGGGTTAAGTCACAGCACTATTGCTATCACCAACCACTGCAGGAACCGAGTTCGATCCCAGGCTTCCGCATGGCGCAACAGACCTCTCTTGACTTGCCTACTGCTCTCCTCAGCAGTATATTTCAGTCCTCTGCCTGTTCTTCCTCCACTCTGTCTCTGGTGAATCCTCTCACTAGCCCCTTCCCCCCAACCTCTGGCCTAGACCCCAGCTCTTGTATGCATAAATAAATCTTTAAAATAATACCTTTAAAAAATAAAAAATAAATAACACCTTTGCATGCTATTCTGAGTTCACAACCTGCAATATTTTGAGAGTTGAATTATTGTGTGAAAATGACAGTTTACATAGAAACCATTTCTATTGGGTGGCATTAAAGGATCAAAAGGTAACTATGCAATTTGGGCTTAACCTTGAAACAATGAGTTTGTTTTCATAATAATTATTATTATTATAGCAGATAGACATAAACCACATATAAGATTTAAAAAAAGGTTATTAAAAGCAATCAATGCATTCAGCATGATTCCAATAGAAATCTGATGGCATTCTTTAAGGAAGTAGAGTAAATATCGATGAAATTCATTTGGAAACATGAAAAAAACTCAATAGTCAAAGCTCTCTTGACTAAATGGAACAAAATCGAGGTTTTACACTACAGATTTCACACTATACCACAAAACCATAAAAATAAAAACAGCATGGTACTAGACAAAACAGACACGCAGACTATGGAATAGAATTGAAAACCCAAAGACGAAGCAACACACTTAAGATTAAATAATCTATGACAAATAAGCAAAAAATATACCCTGGAAAAAGGATATTCCCTTCAATAAATGGTGTTAGGAAAACTGAGTTGCCACATGCAAAAGAAAGAAACTAGAGTACTACCTTATAACATACACAAAACAAACTCAAAAAGGATAAAAGACTTGATGTAAGACCTCAAGCATAAAATATGTAGAAGAAAACATAAAACACTCCATGACATACAACTCTGAATATATTTGAGGACTCATCTTCAGGTGAAAAGAAAGTCAAAGAATTGCAAAGAGCTGGGACTATATCAAACTAAAAATCTTTGTACAGCAAAAAAGACAGTGACAAAAATGAAGGGACACCCCATAGGATGGGAGAAAATATTTTCACACCACACAACTGATAAGAGACTCATATCAAAGATCTACAAAGAGCTTATGCAACTTCCAAGGGGAATACAAAATGTAAAAGATATAAATAACAATAAAAATATATTAAAAATAAAATAAAAACAAAGCAACAGTCTAGTAAAAAATGGACAGAAATTTTTTCCCAGTCAGTTGGCTGTTTCTTTGTTTTGGTTAATGTATCTTTTGCTGCACAGAAGCTTTTTAGTTTGATGTACCCAGCTGTTTATCTTTTCCTTCACTATCTTTGCTTTGGGGGATGTGTCCTTAAAATGTTACAAAGATGTATGTCATGTATTGTTTTGCCTATGTTTTCTTCTAAATATTTTATGGTTTTGGGTCTTATGTCCAAGTCTCTAATCCATTTTGAATTGGTTTTCATGCATGGTGTGAGTTAGTAGTCAGCTTCATTTTTCTGCATGTAGTCATCCAGTTTTCCCAGCACCATTTGTTGAACAAACTGTCCTTGTTCCATTGCATATTCTTTGCACCTTTATCAAAGATTAATTGTCCATATATACGTGGGTTGATTTCTGGGTTCTCTATTCCATTCCATCGATCTGTGTGTCTATTTTTGTTCCAGTACCATGCAGTTTTAATTATTATGGCTTTGTACTATAGTTTGATGTCTGGGAGGGTGATACCTCCATTCTCCTTTTTGGTCAGGAGATCTTTGGCTATTTGAGTTTTTTTGTGATTCTATACGAACTTCATCAGTATTCATTCTATCTCTTTGAAGAATGTCATTGAGATTTTTATTGGAATAGTGTTGAATCTGTAAATTGCTTTAGGTAGTATGGCCATTTTGATAATGTTAATTCTTCCTATCCATGAGCAGGGAATGTCTTTCCATCTCTTTGTGTCTTCTTGTATTTCTTTTAATACTGTTTTATAGTTTTCTTTGTGTAGATCCTTCGTTTCTTTTGTTAGGTTTATTCCCAAGTGTTTGATTTTTTTTGTTTCAATTGTAAAAAGGGTAGTTTTCCTGATTTCCTCTTCTTCGGATTGACTGTCTGCATATAGGAAGGCTAGAGACTGATCACAAAAATATACAAAGAATTCACATGACTCAACAAAAACAGAGCAAAAAATCCAGTCAAAAAAGGGGCAGAAGAACTTAAAAGATACTTCTCCAAAGAAGAAGAGCAAATGCCAATAGGCACATGAAAAAATATTCAACATCTCTCATAATCAGGGAAACAGAAATAAAAACCACAATGAGATACCACCTTACACCAGCAAGAATGGCATGTATTAAAAAAACAGGGAACAACAAATGTTGGCAAGGGTGTGGAGAAAAAGGAACTGTCCTACACTGCTGCTGGGAATGCAAACTGGTCCAGCCACTATGGAAAGCTGTATGGCGGTTCCTCAAATTGCTAAAAATGGAGCTCCCATATGACCCAGTAATACCACTTCTGGTAATCTAACCAAAGGACACAAAAACATTAATCCAAAAAGATACATGCACCCATATGTTTATTGCAGCGTTATTCACAATAGCTAAGATAAATAAACAACCTGGAAGCCCCAAAATAGATGATTGTATTAAGAAGCCGTGGTACATATACACAATGGAATACTATTCAGCATTCAAAAAAGATCAACACATGCAATTTGCAGCAACATGGATGGAGCTAGAAGGGATCATGCTCAGAGAAATAAGCCAGAAAGAAAGAGAAAAATATCGAATGGTTGCACTTATAACTGGAAGACAGGAGAATTAAATAAGAAAGAGACATTCAGCAAGGGAGGGGGAGGGAAAGGGTTCAAAATGGGGGAAAAAAGAGCACAAGGGACTATGTGATCGTTCATGGATGAATCGGTGGTAGGTAATCTATGGGGAATACACAATAATGTAAAAGATATGAACAAAAATTAAAAAAAATGATAAAAAACTATGCTTTGTTGATCCTAAAAAAATGGAAAGAAAAGTTAAAAAGATATATCTCATAAGAAGAAATGCAAATGGCCAACATGTATATGAAAAATGTTCAACATCACTTATAATCAGGGAAATACAAATTACAACATGTCACATAGGTAACAATGACCCATGTTAAAATAACTGGCAACAAAACAAATGTTGGTGAGGCTGCGGAGACAGAGGAACTCTCTTTACTTCAGGTGGGAATGTGAACTTGTTCAGCCACTATCGAAAGGTTCCGTAGAACTAAAAATGGATCTACCATATGATCCAGTGATTCCACTTCTGTGAATAGACCCAAAGAACACAAACACTCATTTGAAGGGAAACCGGAACTCTTATGTTTACTGCAGCACTATTTACAATAGCTGATATGGAAATAACTTACATGTCCTAGAACAGATGTATGCATCAAGTAGGTGTGTCAGATGTACAAAATGAAATGCTACTCAGCATTCAAAAAAGATAAATTCATGCCATTTGTGGCAACATGAATGGAGCTGGAAGGGATTATGCTATGAGAAATAAATCAGAAGGAAAAGGAAAAAAAATATTGGTTGTTCTCACTTATACAGAGGATATAGGAAACCTAACAAAGGATCAGGAAAAAGCAAAACTTGCGGGCAAACCATAGATCTGAGGCATATTCAGGGGAGGACGGATGAGAGGGGCAAAAACAGGGGTGGGAAGAGCACAGGGGATCATGGTGATGGTTTGCAGGTGATGTGGTGTGAGAATTATGGGGATTAAACCTGAGGGGAGAAATCAAGTATTGTACAAAAATGGACAATGATGTAAAAACATAAAAAATAAATTAAAAAAAACTAACAACCTATAAAAATGCTATAAAAATCACCCCTTATATTTTTCATCCAGTGTTGCCCTGCTCTGACACTCAATTCCTTTCCAGTTCATGAACATTTCTCATAACAGTACTTTTTTATTTTATTTCATTGGAGCGCAAACTATTCAATACAATGCATCTTTCACTTTCTGAAAGCTATTTCCATCAGAGACAACCTTCATGGACCTGGAAAGGCAAATAAATAAATGTAAAACTAGTGAAAAAATAATTGGCTATTTGTTACTTCTCCATTCCGAGTGAAATTTGTCATTCAGTGGCATGAGATTAGGCAGTAATTTGTTTCTTCCTTAGTAATCATCATGTGGTTTTTACTTTTTCAGAAAATGGGGATTCTTTTTAGACATTATAATATCACCTATCTAAAAATAAGTTAATGATTTGCTGATTCGTATGTTATAATATTTTTCATATTTTGTTCCACTAAGCACAAATACAATGCAACTCCACGTAACTAGGTGTGATCATTAAGTCAATTCACCAGGAAAATTCTCCACAGTAAATATAATTCCAGATTTTTGCCCCAGGGGATTTATCAAGAACACCAAATGCCCACTGCACCCAGAAACTCTGCTTATGTCAAAAAGATTTTATAATCTAATCTCCAGAGGCCAAAAAAGGATTGAAGAGCACTTATTTCTTTCTCCATAGTTCACATTTCCTGAATGTGACTGATTTGCAGAGATCAGGACTTTGAGCTAAGTGTCAGCTGCTCACACTGACAATTTATTTCTTTTGAGGGAAGATTTTCTTGAATATGCTCTGGAGAGTTTCTTTAGGTTTAATAAAAGCTAGATTACACAGAATATTGTAAATCCCTTAAATTACTTCTTTTGAGTGGGTGAGATAACCAGTTGCTAGCATTTATCTGATAATATATGTAGGAGCTACGATTATTTTCATGGAAATTAGGACTCTGGGAGAGAACACTGTAAAATCTTTCCATTCCAGGATCATTTTATGGAGTTGAATTTCCACGTGCTTGGCAGTAGTTTTCCTTCTATAACCATCATAGAAATAATTCAGTGTGAAAGTTCCTTTTTCATATTATATGTTGGCTCTTGAAATAGTGGCTTAAAGAGCTATGAGATGTCTCACACAAGTCATATGTAATTGTCAAAAAGCAGTAGGAATATTTATAAATTGGGAATGGATAGATTATTTTATTGAGAGCAGAGTAGCTACATTTTCTATCTTCACAAAGTAGCATAAAAGAGTATTTATAAAGTTTAGAAATGAAGAGTATAATAAATGACTTACTTCTTGTCATAACCATTCTTTAACCTTTTTATTCATTTTATTTCTTAGGGAAGATATGAGGAAAAGAAAATTCTGGAATGGACTTGTGAATGGGAAATTTTTCTTTCAGAAAAACTGATAAACATCCTGACCACAAAAATAACTGGTAATTATCATTAAATGTATGTTAGTACATTTAGAGAAGTCTTCTGTTATGTTTTAAAAAACATTTATCCATCTAAATATTAAACATTGTTTAAAAACACAAATACTGACCTGAAAGTGGTAAAGATACTGAATGTTGAATTTTTTTTTGTATAGCACAGTGAATAATTTGTAGATAATGAAATCATAGAAGATTTAAAATCAATGTATAATTTGATCAACAATGAAAGAAGGAATTTCATTGAAAAAATTGTGGCAATAATTATGTTCATAAATTGATACACATAAAAAAGACAAAAAATTCTGAAATAACTTTAGTAACCAGCATAAGAGATACCTAAGTCCCCTCATTATTTTCTGCTTCCATACTTTTTATCACAGTCAATTCACAGTATATTAAGTAAAACATAGACAGACACTGATAACTCACAGTTGAGCCAGTGGTTTTGACACCTGCATGCTAACAGCACACACAATTTGGTTGATGTGCATAAAACTTTTTTTTTTCAAAGAGAGAAAAGATATATATATCCTATATATATATCTTATGTCTTATCTTATATATATATCTTTTATCTTATATATATTATATATCATATATATAGCTTATATATATACCTTATATATATCTTATATATGTTATATATATATCTTATATATGTAATATAGATATTATATAGATCTTTTATATATATCTTATATATATATCTTATATATGTAAAGTTTTAAAGCTGAAAACAAAATCTGCACTTAATTCTGTTATATGTCTACTGTACTAATTATTTTATTTATTTATTTTTTAAAGATTTATTTATTTATACATACAAGCTGGGGTACAGGCCAGAGGCATGGGGCAGTGAGAGGGTTCACCAGAGGTAGAGTGGGGAGCAGGACAGGCAGATCAGAAATACACTGCTGAGGGGAGTGGCGGGCGAGGCAGGAGAGGTCTACTGTACCATGTGCGATTCTCCCCGCTGGGCATCGAACTTGCATCGGCGCTGCCGACAGCTCCACAGCGCAGCACTCAAACGCTGTTCAACCAGGGAGGCCCCAACAATGTTTAATATTTAGATGGATATAATATTTTTAAAAAACATAAGACTTCTCTAAAAGTCGACCTCGCATTGGCGCTGCCCACAGCTCCACAGTGCAGTGCTCAACCGCTGCACCACCAGGGAGGCCCTACTGTACTAATTATTAACAAGAGTAGATTTAAATTAATGGAAGACCAACCAAAATACTTTTGGGTAAATCAAGCACTATTTCTTTGTAGATGGAATGGAACTTTTTGTTGGATTACTAAATAGAACATAGACAACATTGTCTCTGACATAGAAATGGAAATTTCTGGAGATTCCATAAACCTTATTGCCTAGAGGAATAAATGTGTCGTTATAACTTCCAGCAATGTCAGGTGTCATCATGTCTTCAATGTTGTCTAAACAGAAAATGACTTTGTTTAATTTTACAGTGTTTGAACACTCCAGTAGAACACACCCACACGCACGCACACTCTCAGTATATATTAATATGACTAACACACAAACCTCCCCTCAACACCCTCTCCTTCCCACAAATGCTACCCAATCTTCAAATAAGGTTTACTTTTGTGTGCAAGGTACTCCCTCATTGGGTAAAGTCTTTTCAACATCCCTTGCAATTTCTCAATGAAATTACACAGTACACTACAGAAGCTAGAAGCATCCATCAACCTTAGCTTTAAGTTAAGTATTCAGGGCATGCGTGGGGTTCGTGCTGGGAATGGAAAAGGAGAATCATTTCCTCTGTGTCTCAAGTCAGGCTAACAACTGTAGACCAGCAAAATCATTCTCTTGCCATTCAAAAATTTTTATTGTTTTTATGTGCTTTATTTCCTTATACTCATTCTCTGCTTAGTCTATTGTTAAGCATTTTCATATCCTGAGAACATAAGTATTTCTAATAATTTACTAATTACTAGATAGCTTAAAATGTTATCTAGATATAATGTTAACATGGTTAGGTTGCAGATTGTTTCAAGTCTTCTGCTAAATAAATTTTTCTTTTCCAGAACATAAGCACAAATTTGACATTACTATGTACATGTTCTACGTTCTTTATTTTTATGAAGTACATATTATGTCAATTAAATTTTAATTTTACCAATTGTATTGCACTAAGATTTGTTCAAAATGCTACATAATGCTAGCAGTTAGATTCATACCTCTTCAGATATATGACACCATTTGATATCTTTTTTCATAATTAATAGCACTGAGTATTTTAGTTTATTTACAAAGAATAAGAGCAAATGATCCCTTCATGTGTTTATTCACTATATTGTTTTCTTATAAAAATACACTGGGTAGGTCTGTCTTTTACCTTTCCTTTGGGATTAGTATACTGAAGATAAATTTTTATGATTTTGTGAAATGAGGATAGTAACTTATATATGGTAATTACTGTACACGAGCTGTCAACTTGACATCTCACATTTTAAATTAATTTATTTAATTAAATATTTGTTTAGAAGAAAAAATAAGGAATTTTACTCTCACATATAAATAAAAAATATATATTGCAATAATGAATCCATTGCAATTGGAGTGATAGATGAACAGAATGATTAATGAAAATGAATAGTAGCTAAGAAACATTTATAAACATGAGCAGATAAACCATGTAAAACTATTAAAATAAATCAAAATTCAATGCACCATACCCCTGATCAAAAGATATACATCTTAAAATATATTTTATTAATTTAATTTTATATATTCATTTTTCATTTCCTTTCATTGAAATGGGGAATAATCAAATATATAATCTTCCTTACCTATGTTTCCATGTCTGACTGTAAATCATTTAAATTTGCTTAAAATGATGATTAATATAGAGAACTAATTTTGCATTTATGTTGAAGTGTGCTTTCTTTAACTAACTACATGCCTAACTTAATTAAATCCATAGTGGTTTAGATGATCAAGTAACATCACTTATCAATAGTTCCCATCTTGTCTTGTAGCCAATATAATCGGGAAAATAAGAAGGATTATGGCCAATTTCACTCAGAGTGGATTTCTTCTGATGGGATTTTCTGCTAAGCCTGATCTAGAACTGGTCCATGCTTCTCTGTTCTTAGTTTTATACATAGCGGCATTAACTGGCAATATCCTCATTATCATTGCAATTTCCATGGACAATAGTCTCCACTCACCCATGTATTTCTTCCTGAAACATCTCTCCTTTCTGGATCTCTGCTACATTTCTGTGACTGTGCCAAGGTCCATTTGCAACTCTTTCATGCATAGTGGCTACATTTCACTCAGTGAATGCATCCTGCAGTGTTTTGTTTTTGTTCTCTGTGGATCAGCTGAGCTGTCCATGCTTACGGTGATGTCTTATGATCGCTACGTGGCCATCTGCCTTCCACTGCGCTACGAAGTCATCATGGATGTCAGCAAATGTGTCCTCGGAGTGTTAGGCGTCTGGGTCAGTGGGGTCATTTCTGGAGTCATGCACACAGCTGCCACTTTCTCCATTCGCTTCTGCAGATCCCAGGTTCACCAGTACTTCTGTGACATCCCCCAGCTCCTGAAACTTGCTTGTTCTAACGAGTATATCAGCGATATTGGAGTCACTGCCTTCTTGTCTTTTATGTCCTTTCTTTGCACCACCTTTATTGGACTGTCTTATGCACAGATATTCTTGACTGTGCTGAAGATCCCATCTGCTGAGGGCAGAGCTAAGGCCTTTTCCACTTGCCTTCCCCACCTCACTGTTGTTATTTTATTCATTTCAACCAGTTTCTTTGAGTTTCTCAAGCCAACTTCTGACTCTCCCAGTGCACTGGACATTTTGCTCACTATTATGTATACAGTTGTGCCCCCAACACTCAATCCAATGATCTACAGCCTGAGAAATCAAGCCATGAAGGCAGCTCTAAGAAAGGTTTTCCAAAGAAAAAATGCTGACCTCTTTTGTTGAGGCACATCTGTTAATTCTTGGTTGAGAGACAAGTTCAAAATATATTGGTAAAACTGTTGACATAAATAAATTTAGACAATCAAATGTCAAATGAGTTTATGAAAATATGAAGATAGAACTCAAGCATGGGAACAACTGCCAGATAGTTCTGGAAAATCTGCTTGAACTTTGAGCTTCCTGTCAGGATTTCCTATAGTTTTCAAGACAAATATGTCAAGGATCTGAGCAGTGTCTCTTCAGCACTTCTCTCCTATGTTTTTTCTGCTTTGGGGAAAACACAGATGTTTCTTAAAATTTACACTTTAGAGCTTTATCTTCAGAGAATTGGTAGTTTTCGCTCTGCCATTAAGCTTGAAATCTATCTTTCCTCAAATTTTCTAATATGTCCAGAAACAGCCATTTCTGAAATGTTTTTATACAGAGCCTTTTTCCTGACAATTTATTCAGGCCAAGGCAACTGCATCTTAACTCTGGAATGGTGCTCTGCACTGGAACCACTTAATCTTAGCTTTGGTTAACAACATAACACAACCAACCATGAAAATAAAGCGAGATAGAGAAATGAGTGTAGGGAAAGTGCTCATATGGAAAAGCTGTCATAAATCCTGCTGTCTGATTAATATGGATAGTCACACATATGGTTTATAAACATTACTCCTGCAATCACAGTCGATTAAATTCTCTCTCCAGAAAGCCAGGCATGAAAGAAGGAGATTTCCATAAATTTAAAGCAGTTGACAATTTTTCCCTCATCATTTCTGTCTGGATGATGGAAAACAGTAAACATGAGTTTCTTTTCCATTTTGTCCTGAGTCGTACGTAGTGGGGACACCCCATGACATCTATGAATTGATGAGCACCCCTGACTGTCAGTGCCCACTCGCCCTGCAGATCTCCACTGAGGTCTGTCAGCCTCGAAGGCCTCTCTCTATAAAGTTCTGCTTTTTCACTTGCTACCACAGAGAGTATGAAAACATCATATTAATTACTAGTTAGATATTTATAATCCATAGCATGACAAAGTTCTTTTTACACACCCACAACACATAGACAATTGGGTTAACATATAAATTATACAGAATTATACATTCATATATATATTTTAAAAATAATTATTTAGGTTTTTTTTCTAGAGGCAGAAAATTGATGTAAAATTTTTAAAATGAAAACAGCAGTATCATTTAATTCTGCTATATGGCCTCTGTATAAATTGTTACCCTTATTAGACTTAAATTAATGGAAAGGCCAAGCAAAATACTTCTGGAAAAATCAAGTACTATTTTCATGCATGTGGAATATACCATTTTTGTTGGGTTCCACAAAGAAAATGAGAAAACTTCTTTCTCCTTTCTCCCAATTACATAGAAAGAGAAGTAGCTGGAGTCTCCACCTACTAAGTCTCAGCTATAAGAGACTACGCTTGGATGAGCAAAGGTGTCATTATAATTGTCTAGAATTGTCTAGACAATGTCTAGAATTGTCAGGTATCATCTTTAGAATCTCTCTTCACATTGTCTAAGTATAAAATTACTTGGCTTCATTTAAGAGTATTTTAATATTCCTGCAGAATACACACACAAAGGCATACATGCACACACACACAAACATACACACACACAAGACTGAACCAGGTTTTCAATAAGTTTTACTTGATATGTGCAAGGTTAAATAGTACGCTACAGAATCTAGAAGCATCCATGACCCTCAGCTTTAAGTAAATAATTACAGGTTCATCGATGGATTTCCAACAGAACAACTCAAAAGGAGAATCATTTTTTGTTTGTGTCTTGGTCAATGAATCTATAAAATAGTAATAAATACAATCATTCCTTCACAACTCAATAGCACGGCTGTTATGTGTTTTACTTTTTTAGACTCTTTGTTCTCTGCTTATTCCATTCCTGTGTATTTACATATCTTCAGGACATAAAGTGTATATAATATATCTTACTTTTATGTCATCCAAACAGTTATCAGATCCATTTAAAAAACATACATCATACAGATAATTTTGAAGATGACCTAAAATATTACCTTGGATATAATTACTCAGTTTTATTTTTAGAATTTGTCAATATATTTTGTGCAGCACTAATTTCCTAAAGATGAATTATTCATAGGAAACTTGATTGAGTCCAAGGTAGGTTAGTAGGTAAGTAAAAGAAATTTTCTTTCCAGTGCTTCCATCTTGTCTTTCAGCCAACATCACTGGGAAATTAATAAGGACTATTGGTAATTTCACTATGAGTAGGTTGGTTGTGATGGGATTTTCAGCCAAGCCTGAGCTTGGAATGGTCCATGATTCTCTGTTCTTAGTCTTATACATGGTGGCTTTAACTGGCAATATGCTCATCATCACTGCAATTTCCATAGACAGTAGTCTTCACTCACACATGTATTTATTCCTGAAACATCTCTCCTTTCTGGACCTGTGCTACATTTCTCTGGCGGTGCTAAGGTCAGTTTGCAATTTCTTTTTCATGCACAAATGGGTACATTTGCCTTGGTGAATGCATAGTGCCGTGTTTTGCTCTCACTCTCTGTGCTTCTGCTGAGCTGCCCATGCTCACATGATGTCCTATGATCCCTACGTGGCCATCTGCCTTCCACTGCGCTATGAAATTATCATGGATGTCAGCAAATATATTCAAGTGTCTTAGGTGTCTGGATCAGTGGGGTCATTTCTGGAGTTATGCACACAGCTGCCACTTTCTCAGTCCACCTCTGTGGGTCCCGTATCATTCACCTGATCTGCCGTGACATCCCCCAGCTCCTGAAACTCTCTTGTTCTAATGAGTACATCAGAGAGGTCATGATCACTGCCTTCTTGTCTCTGGTGGCCTTGTTTTGCATCCCCTTTATTGGACAGTCCTACACAAAGATATTTCTACTCTGCTGCGGATGCCATCTGCTGAGGGCAGAGCTAAGGCCTTTCCACTTGCCTGCCTCACCTTGCTGTGGTTTTATTATTTATCTCAATGTCATTTTTTGAGTATATCAAGCCACCTTCTGACTCTCTGAATGCACCAGACATTTTTCTCAATATAATGTAGACGGTTGTGCCCAATGACCTATATCAACTCAATGGTCTACTGCTTGAGAAATGATGCCATGAAGAGAGCTCTAAGAAAAGCCAATAATCTACTGGCTTGAAAGTTGCCCATAGAAAAAATGAAAGTTCTCATGACAAAACTATATATCCTATATATCTGACATGACCGATGTATTAGCAAATGCTACAGTGATTATAATTTTATGAATTATGTGTGTCAAATCAAAGCTCTGTACACCTTAAACTCACACAAAGTCACAATCAATAACTTTTGTTTTCCTACTGGCTTATTTCACTGAGCATAATCCCTTCTAGCTCCAACCATATTGCTGAGAATGGCATGAGTTTATCTTTTTCGATTGCTGAATTGTATTCCATTGTGTATATGTACCACATCTTCGTGATCCAGTAATCTATCTTTAGGCATTTGGGTTGTTTCCATATCTTGCCTATTGTAATAGTGCTGCAGTAAACACAGTGGTGCAGGTATCCTTCAGAATTAATGTTTTTGAGTCCTTTGTGTAGATTCCTAGGAGTGGAATTGCTGGGTCACATGGTATCTCCATTTTTAGTAGTTTGTGGAACTCCACACAGTTCTCCATAGTGATTGGATATGTGTGATTTTCCCCATGTTTTACAATTTACCTTCACGTTTTTTATCTATTATGAATATATTTTTGCAATAGTCAAGGTTTCAGGTAAGTAAGTGTAATCATTAAATCAGACAACAGAAATATACTCTGTAGGAACAATTAATGTAATTGCAATTTTTGATCTCAAGGTATTTACTTATTACTCCAAATACCCACAGCAACAGGACACTCTCCTTGTGCCAAAGATATTTCATAGTCTAACCTCCAGAGGCTAAAGAGGAGTTGAAATGGGCTTACTTTTTCTTCACTGTTCAGATTTTCAGAATGTGACTGAATTCAGAGACACGACTGTGAGCTAAATGTCAGCTGTTCACCCTGACAGCTTCTCCTTCTGTGGAGGGAAGGTAATACTGCATATGCTCTGGTGAGTTTCCTTAGCTTATAAAATGATATTGTAGATTACAAAGAAAAATGGAAAGTCCTTAGTTTATGCTCTTGGATGGGTGAGAGAACCAGTCACTGTTATTTAGTAGTAAAATATGAAACACTATATGAGCTATGAGTCTTTAAATGGATATTATGAATTTGGGAGACAACATATAAGATCCTTACTCTCCAGAAACTTCATAGCAATGCCTTTTTTAAAAAAAATGAAATGTAAATAGCAATAATTCAGTGTAAATATGTGAGGGGATGACACTCTCTGATAGTTGTGTATTCTTATTATTCACTGACTCTTTTAGTGACTTAGAGACATACAGCTGCTTTCCACATCACAGATCATAGATAATTTGTTCAAATGAGGTAGAAACATTAAAGAAAATGAGATGGATCAAATATTTCTGTGAGAGCAAAGTACTCCGCATCTTCCATCCTCACAGTGGATCAAAAATCACAAATAGATATAAGATTGAAAGAGAATAATGAGATCCTGCTTCTGGTCACAACCAGTTGTGCAGCTTCCTGATGTCCTCTAGTCCTTAGGGAAAATTCTATATGAACTGTATAAAACATTTTAACACAAATCAACATCAATATTCCATACCTCCATCAACAATTATATTCTTAAAAGATATCTTATTAATCAATGCTATTACATACATTAATTGTTCATTTTTATTGAAATGGGCAGTATTAAAATTTAGAATTTTTTTGTACATGTTTTCATAACTGAGTCAAAGTAATTTAAAATTGTTTGACATTATTATTGATATTCAGAACAACTTCATATTTGAGATGATGTGGTGATTTCTTCAAATGGTTCCTTGCCAAACTTGATCTAGTCCAGGGAATGTAAGTTAAATCAATAAATTTCCTCAATGGATCCCATCTTTTCTTGTAGCCATCATCACTGGGAAATCAATGAATATGGTTAATTTCACTCTGAGTGGGTTTCTCCTGATGGGATTTTCTGTCAAATCTGAGCTAGAACTCGTCCATGCTTCCTTGTTCTTAGTTTTATACCTGGTGGCTTTTACTGGCAATCTCCTCATTATCACCACAACTTCCATGGACACTAGTCTCCAGTCACCCATGTATTTCTTCCTGAAACATCTCTCCTTCCTGGATCTGTGCTACATTTCTGTGACTGTGCCAAGGTCCATTTGCAACTCTTTCATGCACAGTGGCTACATTTCCCTTGGGGAATGCATAGTGCAGTGTTTTGCTTTCACTCTCTGTGCTTCAGCTGAGTTGTCCATGCTGACAGTGATGTCTTATGATCGTTACGTGGCCATTTGCCTTCCACTGCGCTACGAAATCATCATGGATGTCAAAAAATGTCTTCATGGAGTCCTGGGTGTCTGGATCAGTGGGGTCATTTGTGGAGCCATGCACACAGTGGCCACATTCTCCATACACTTCTGTGGGTCTCACATCATTCACCAGTTCTTCTGTGACATCCCCCAGCTCCTGAAACTCTCTTGTTCAAATGACTATATCAGTGAGGTTGGCGTCACTGCATTCCTATCTCTAGTGGGTTTTTTTTGTGTCATCTCTATTGGACTTTCCTACACACAGATATTTTCTACTGTGCTGAGGATGCCATCGGCTGAGGGCAGAGCTAAGGCTTTTTCCACTTGCCTCCCTCACCTCGCTGTTGTTATATTATTTCTTTCAACGGGCTTCTTTGAGTATCTTAAACCAGCTTCTGACTCTCCGAGTGCACTGGACATTTTTCTCACTGTCATGTACACAGTTGTACCCCCAACACTCAACCCAATGATCTACAGCTTGAGAAATCAAGCCATGAAGGCAGCTCTAAGAAAGGTCTTCCAAAGGAGAAAAGCTGGCCTATTTTTTTGAGACACATCTGTAATTTCTTCATTGGGAGAAAAGTTCAAAATATGTAGGGGTAACTCGACTTAAATAAAGCAAAAATTAACTGAGTTTACGAAAGAATGAAGACCGAGGACTCAAGGCTGGCAACAGCCTCAGATAGTTCTGGAAAATCTATCTGAACTTGTATCCTCTGAAGAGGATTTTGTCTCATTTGTAAGGATAACATTTCAAGATCTGGATGGAGTCTGGTCTCATGTATTATATGATGTCTTATATGTATTGAAGAAATAGGAAAGATTGTTAAGATTTCCCTATTTAAAGTTCTATTTTGTGGGAACTGGGAGTTTTAGTCCTACCATATCTGTGAATGTAGTGTGTCTTTGAAATTACTGATTTTTCCAGAGGCAGCAGTTCCTGATTTGTTTTTTCACAGGAAGCAATTCTTCCTGGGCAGAGTTTCTTCAGGACCAACTCCAGCTGCATCTTAATTCTGAACTTGTGCCCTTCAGATGGGACCAAGGTGATAAGTGTCCACTTGATTGTTAGCTTTGTTTAACCAAACATAACACAGACAACCAATAATTTAAGCCGATAAGGAAGCGAGCATAGGGAAAGTTGTCATATTTGTTCGTGTTCATACGTATGTGCTATCTAAACAACAAAAATGTTCACATAATACCTCTATAAATATTACTCTTTCTTATATAATAGATTAAAATATCACCTCCTGAAAACAGGTAGGAATAATTGCCATAATTTTAAGTAGTTGACATAATACTTCAAGGGTCAGTTCTGCCAGGATGATGAAAAACAGTAAACATGAGGTTCTTTTTTCAGTTTAGCCTGAGTTACAGTGGAGTTGGGCTATAACATAATATCTATGAATGGAGGAGAACCACCAGACGCTCATCAGCCAGTAACCATGTAGTTCTCCACTAAGCCTCTATGAACCTGAAATTCCACTGTGACCAATATACTGAGATCAGTGCAAAAATTTCATTATACCATTTATTTGTTTCTACTTGCATTAGATTTGGGAGTCCTACTCATTTGGGAGGACTGTTTAAATAAATATCACAATAATCTGTGAGTACCTATTCCCACCCTCCCACCACCTCTAGTAGCCTCAGTTTTCCAATCATATTTCTGGGTGACTTTGGTTTAGTTTTGTCAGTTCCTTTTTTCTATTCTTTTCTATCATCAGGATATTCGTGAAATCATTTGTTTTTTGGTTTCTTTCTTCTTGTGATATTGCACGCAGCATGATCCCCTCCATTTCTAGCCATGTTGTCTCAATTTGCAAGAGTTCATCTTTTTTTTTTTTTTACAGCTGAGTATATTCCATTGTGTTTTTAGATAACATCTTCTAAAACACTGCTTTCCCACCATAACTTGGTTATTGTAAATTGGGCTGTGAATTTTATAGGTCGCATATATCCTTTCAAGTTAGTGATTTTGTAGTTTCTGGGTAGATACCTAGGTATGGAATTGATGCATTATATGGTAGGTCTGCATTTAATATTTGAGGAACCTGCACTTTTTTCTTTAGGACTTGACCAGACTATATCTTCACCAACAGTGTGTAATGGTTTGTTTTAGTACATCTTGGCCAATAAATTTTGCCCAATTTTTTAATATGGGATATCCTCATAGAGTTGATTTACATGTCCCTGAATATAAGTGATATTTTTCATTTTTTCAATTCCTTTTTGGTCATCTATATGTCTTCTTCTAGAAGGGTTCATTTAGTTTTACTGCCCCTTTTGATTGGGATCATAAGAGACTGCTATGAACATTGATGACAACAAATTTCATAGCTTCGTGAAAGTGGGCACTTTCTGAGATACATACAAAATAAATATACTAAATTATGATGAAATATAAAACCTAACAGACCAATATTGAGTAAGCAGGTTGAAGAAATATTGAAAAGGATAAAAATCATCAACATCAAACACATTTGGCAAAATTCAATATCTTTTCAGGATAAAAGTTCTACAAATTAGGTATAGTGGGAATGCACTTCAACGTAATAAAGACCAGATAGGTAGTTTATGTTTCATTCAGGGACAACAGTGAAAAGCCTTAATTCCCTGTTTCAATTTTCAAATGGAATGCAGATTCTTGCTTTTGGAAAATCATGTCCTCTTTTGGCATGATGAAGAGGTAACTTGAATTTTATTATTCTTAAAGTTATAATTCTGATATTAGTTTAAGCTCATAAAATTTTAGAAGTTATAAAAATTTAGAGGTCATCATGCCACAGATCATATACTTGACAAGCCATAATCCACCACCAAGATTTAAAAAAAAAGCATACTTAAATGTGAAAACATGTGTTGTTTCTTATACTGACCCAAATCTCCTTTGCAATTTAGCACTTAATTATTTCTCTTCTCAATGTATGAAAAGACTGATGTAGTCCTGCAAATCCATAGCAAGTCTTCAAAAATGGGAAGTTAACTAAATGATTTTCCATACTCAATTATATATTGTAAGATTCTTAAAATTTTCAGATTAAATATATCCTTGTACATGAGGTAAAAAACTTGCAATTCTATACGTTTTTATAGAATGAGTATTATCAAAGACATATTTCTTGTTCCTTGTCATCAGGAATCTATAGATTTTTTTCTCATTAACTGAAGAGAAGGTTTATTCTCCATATCATGAACACAGATACATGTAAATAATGGATGAATTAAATTACACCTTTGGACCTCCCTGGTGGCGCAAGGGGTTAAGTCTCAGCACAATGAAGATATCACCAATCACTGCAGGATCCAAGTTCGATGCCAGATTTCCAGATGGCAAAGCAGACCTCTCCTGACTCACCTGCTTCTCCCCTCAGCAGTGTATTTCAGTCAATCTGCCTGTTCTGCTCCCCACTCTGTCTTTGGTGAATGCTCACCCTCTCACACCTTTGGCCTACACCCCAGCTCTTGTATACATAAATAAATCTTTAAAAAATAAAAAATAAATTGCAATTTTGGAGGTTATTCTGAGTTTACAACCAGCAACATATTGAGAGTTGAGTTATTGTGTGAAAATGATAGCTTACATAGAACCCATTTCTATTGTGTGGCATTAAAGGATCAAAAACTCATATTAGTGAAATGATAGCCAGAGATGAACACATACGTTGTGATAATGGAATGCATGTCAGGTAATATTTAATTTGGCCTTAACCTTGAAACAATGAGTTTATTTTCATAATAATTATTATGGCTATAATAGACAGACATAAACCATAATTAGAATGTAAAAATGGTTATCAAAAAAACTAATGCATTCAACATTATTCCAACAGAAATTCTCATGGCATTCTTTAAGGAAATAGAGTAAATATTGCTGAAATTCATATAGAACCATGAAAAAACTCATTAGTCAAAGCTCTCTTCACTAAATGGAACAAAATAAAGGTTTTACACTACCGGACTTCACATTATACCACAAAGCCATAAAAATAAAAACAGCATGGTAATGGACAAAAACAGACACATAGACTATGGAATAGAATTGAAAACCCAGAGATGAAGCAACACACTTAAGGCCAAGTAATCTATGACAAATGAGCAAAAAATATACCCTGGAAAAATGATAATTCCTTTAATAAATGGTGGGAAAACAGACTTGCCACATGCAAAAGAATGAAACTAGACTACTACCTCACACCATACACAAAACAAACTCAAAATGGATAAAAGACCTGAATGTAAGACCTGAAACCATAAAATATGTAGAAGAAAACATAAAACACTCCATGACATACAACTCTGAATATATTTGAGGACTCAACTTCAGATGCAAAGAAAGTCAAAGAATGACAAATAGCTTAGAGTACATCAGACTAAAAATCTTCTGTACAGCAAAAAAGTAACCAAAATGAGGGGACACGCCATGAGACGGGAGAAAATATTTGCACACCACACAACTGGTAAGGGACTGATATTAAAGATCTACAAAGAGCTTGCACAACTCAATAAAAACAAAGCAAACAACCCTGTCAAAAAATGGACAGAAAAGTTAAAAAGATGTATCTCAAAAGAAGAGATGCAAATGGCCAACATATATATGAAAAATGTTCAACATCACTTATAATCAGGGAAATACAAATTACAATATGTCACATAGGTAACAGTGACCCATATTAAAATAACTGGCAACAAAACAAATTTTGGTGAGGATGTGGAAATAACGGAACTCTCTTTACTCCTGGGGGGGAATGTGAACTTGTTAAGCTACTATTGAAAGCTGTGAGGATGTTCCTTAGAACTAAAAATGAATCTACCAAATGATCCAGTGATTCCACTTCTGTGAATAGACCCAAAGGACACAAACACTAATTTGAAGAGAAACCGGAACTCTTATGTTTATTGCAGCACTATTTACAATAGCTGATATGGAAATTACCTAATTTCCCTAAACAGGTGAATGGCTCAAGCAGGAGTGGTATATGTACAAAATGGAAGACTACTCAGCTATCAAAAAGATAAATCCATGCCATTTGTGGCAACATGAATGGAGCTGGAAGGGATTATGCTAAGAGAAATAAGTCAAAAGGAAAAAGAGGGCCTCCCTGGTGGCGCAACAGGTTAAGTTCAGAGCGATGGAGCTGTTGGTGGCTGCAGCACCAGTTCGATGCCCGGCAGGGAGATTCCCACATGGTGCAGCAGACCTCTCCTGCCTCACCCATCACCATAGAGCACTCATGTGCTCTTCCCTCCCCTATTTTTACCCCTCTCATACTACCTCCCCTGAATATGCCTCAGATATATGGTTTGCCTGCAAGTTTTTTCTTTTCCCTGATCCTTTGTTAGGTTTCCCTATATCCCCCCCACATAAGTGAGACCAGCCAATAGTTTTTTTCCTTTTTTTTCTTAAAAGATTTATTTTATTTTTGCATACAAGCTAAGGTGCAGGCCAGAAGTGTGGGGCAGTGAGAGGGTTCACCAGAGATAGGGTGGGGAGCAGAACAGGCGGATTGACTGAAATACATTGCTGAGGGGAGCAGCGGGTGAGGCAGGAGAAGTCTGCTGCACCATGATGTGGTGGTAGAGTTATGGGGACTACACATGAGGGGAGAAATCAAATATTGTACAAAAATGGACAGTGATGTAAGAACATGAAAAAAAAAAAACTAACCACACACTAAAATACTATAAAAACCACCCCTCATATTTTTCATCCAATGTTGCCCTGCTCTAAAACTCAGTTCCTTTCCACTTGATGAATATTTCTCATAACTTTACTTTTTCACTTTATTTCATTGGAGAGCAAATTATTCAATACAATGCATGTTTCACTTTTTGAAAGCAATCTGCATCAGAGACAACCTTCATGGACCTGGAAAGGCAAATAAAATAAATAGATGACTGGCCAAAAAATAACACTGGTCAACAAATTGGTCAACAAATTTTTAAAAAAGTCATGTTACTGAAATAAAATTAGTCATTTCCTATCAATTTGTATGTGCTCAAGATGAATGTGACAAATTCTAATTTTGGTTCTAGTTTTTTTTTTGTAATCTGCAATAGTAATAGGCCTACACTTAATACCTGTAAAAAATCAAGTCATAGACTACTTCTTAGATTTCTTTGCTGTCTCTTGTACAGCTGTTCGGGAATAGAGTAGATGGAAAATGGTTTCCATTGTGCAAAAGCACAGTCTTAAGACTCAGTTTTGAAGAGTCTAGAAATAGTCTCCATTCTTGTCGGTCATGAGTGATTTGTAAGGCATTTATGAGGTCCTCAATATCAGAACAGAATTCCAGAATACTTTTCTTTCTGAAAAAAGGCTCCAACTGCCGATGGCGCTTTTGATATAAAGTAATTGTGACATCTTCTTCTAGAAGATTCCATTGTTGGAGTCTTGATCCTAGCAATTCTGCCTGGTTCTTGGTTAAGTACAAATCATGAACCAGGTCCTGTGTTAGTCTGTGTGGATTGATGATGCACCACAGTGGAAATCTGGATCACTGCATGCTGAAACAGGTCGTTTCACCCTTGTCCTCATCAGATGAATCAAGAGAATATTCTGCTGGAGGTTCTGGAATAGGAAGTCTCTCACCATGTGGAACTGGTCTCAATGAAGACAGAATGTTTGGGTAGACTATTCTTGACTTCTTTTGCTTCGTTATTCTGCTGGAAAGAGGAGGAACCTAGCAGAAGTAACAGTTTTTTATGTGGTTTCTTGGTTCTCTCTACACCATGGGGGCTGCAAATGGCATTGATGGTCTTTTGCCATTTACCCACTGTGAGAGCTGTGTTGTACATGTAGCACAGCATATATGTGGGGCCCAAGGCTTGACTTGGTCACCAACCTTGCATCCGAAAGTAAAGATGATAAGCTTGAGAAGTGATACTTTTTTGCTGGTTGGCAAATGTCACTTCCCCACAAATAGAGCAGAAATTGTCCACGCTACTAACGCACCTCTGAGGCATGACTGTTCTGTATTGTGCCTAAATGGAGAAAATAATAACAGTTCCATGGAAAAGTAGCTTAAACTGTCTTGCACAAAATCTGAAATATTTTCAGTGCTCAACCTTTCCGACAGGGTTTTATCTAGTGCACTGCTGATGTCGACTTACTTCAGCAGCCAGAAAATGATGCAATCAACTCTGGATGATGTGTGCATGATGGTATTATGCAATGAAATGTAATATTACATCATTCTAGGCTGATTTAGGATGTTGTTGCAGTTCTACTGGATAAATTTACACAGTGAAACATAACTACTGCATTGGTACTATCAGTTCGTTGATTCATAATTTTTCTTAATATATATTTTTATTGTTACTTATGTCTTTTACATTTTGTATTCCCCTTGGGTAGCCCACCACCAATTCACCCGCGATCCATCTCCATGGTCCCTTGTGTTCTTTTCTATTCCATTTTGTGTGCTTTTCCTTCCCTCCCTCCGGCTCCCCCAACCCCCCGCTGATTGTCTCTCTCCTATTTGGTTTCCTTATAGTCCTGTTATAAGTGAAACCATTCGATATTTTTCTCTTTCTTTCTGGCTTATTTCACTGAGTATGATCTCCTCTAATTCCATCCATGTCGCTGCAAATTGCATGTGTTTATCTTCTTTAAATGCTGAATAGTATTCCATTGTGTATATGTACCACAACTTCTTGATCCAATCATCTATTTTTGGACATCTGGGTTGCTTCAATACCTTTGTTATTGTGAACAGTGCTGCAATGAACATATGGGTTATCTGGGAATAAATCTAACAAAATACATAAAGGACTTATACAAAGAAAACTACAAAACTCTGTTGAAAGAAATAGAAGAAGACACAAGAAGATGGAAAGACATCCCCTGCTCATGGATTGGAAGGATTAACATTATCAAAATGGTAATACTACCAAAGGCAATTTACAGATTCAATGCTATTCCAATAAAAATCTCAATGACATTCTTCAAAGAAATAGATCGACTACTGATGAAATTCATATGGAACCACAAAAAATCTCACATAGCTAAAGCCCTCCTAACTAAAAAGAAAGAAAACGGAGGAATTTCACTCCCTGATTTCAAACTATATTACAAAGCCATAATAATTAAAACAGCATGGTACTGGAACAAAAACAGACAGAAAGACCAATGGAACTGAATAGAATACCCAGAATTAAAGCCACATATCTATGAACAACTAATCTTTGACAAAAGAGCAAAGAAAATGCAGTGGAACAAGGACAGTCTATTCAATAAATGGTGCTGGGAAAACTGGACAGCCACATGCAAAAAAATGAAGCTAGACTACTACCTCACACCCTGCACAAAAGTCAGCTCAAAATGGATAAAAGACCTGGATGTAAGACCTGAAACCATAAAATGTATAGAAGAAAATATAGGCAAAACTCTACATGACATACATCTCAGCAAAATCT
>PVIJ01014003.1:0-42737 GCA_004024925.1 Scalopus aquaticus
ATGTGGTACATATACACAATGGAATACTATTCAGCATGGAAAGAAGATAAACACATGCAATTTGCAGCGACATGGATGGAATTAGAGGGGATCATACTCAGTGAAATAAACCAGAAAGAAAGAGAAAAATATCGAATGGTTTCACTTATAACAGGACTATAGGGAGGCCGGGTGGGAGAGAGACAATCAGTGGGGGGGGGTGGGTGGAGGGAGGTGGAGGGAGGGAAGGAAAAGGGCACAAAATGGAATAGAAAAGAACACAAGGGACCATGGAGATGGATCACGGGTGAATTGGTGGTGGGCTACCCAAGGGGAATACAAAATGTAAAAGACATAAATAACAATAAAAATATATATTTATAAAAAAAAACTTGAAAGGACCCTTGTAGGGTCTGGTATGCTACATTTAGCAGAACCACATACCCCTGTCACAACAATAATCTCATTGCTTATATTTCTTAAAAAACAGCCATGATTTTCTTAGGTGTAAATCCTTTATTAAGAGAGGAAGCCATTGACTGAAAATCTATAGATATATAAAACCACGTATTTAACACCACAATAAAATAGTCCCTTCATTGTATCTTCTATTTGAGAACAGGGATTTCTGCCAGGTTTCATATACATGGTTCTGATAATAAGTGCATTATTAATTTGAGTTCACTGCAGTCATATACCAAAAACACATAAAAAGCCTATTGAAACTCTCAGCCTAGATCATTAAGCCATCCGGAGTTCTCAGTGGTGAGTAAGAAAGGTATTAAGACTTATGGAAACTGATACTGGTTCAAGGTGGAGACTAGATAAAGAACCAGGGGGAAATGACCAGTTGCCTTTGGGGAAGGACAGAATGCAAATTAAATTCCAGGAATGTGAAGGAGTACATTTCAATCCAGATCATCATTGACTTGTTTGTTCAGTCAATAAATATTTGTTGAGTGACTACTTCATGCCATGCATTATTCCAGGTACTGGGGATACTGTAGCCATCCAAACAGTCAAAGTTCTTCTTGTGGAATTTTTAAGTTTAGTGGGAGGAGAAATATAAAAACAAGTAAATGAGATAATTTCAGATAGTCACATCAAAGAAACAAAACAGATAATGTGATAAAGGATGACTAAGGATAAAGATGAGGATGGGGTTGAGGAGTCTACTTTTCATATGAAGATAAAGGAGACATTTGCACTGAGCCTTAATGCTTAGAAGGAAGAAGTCATGAGAAGATGTAGGTGGGAGGAAGAGCAAATATAGAAAGAACCCTGAAATGAGAAGTTTGGCCAATGTGGCTAGAGCATTATATAAATAGGGTGATAGACCACTTAAGGTTTGTGGAGCCACAGTAAGTAGTTTGGAATTTATTATCAGTACGGTGGGAAGCCATTGGATAATTTATAGTGAAGGGAAAATGATCTTTTTTTTTAAGTTAGGATTTGGCTATTGTGTGAAGAATTGATTTTAGGAGAGCAAGAGTGGAAACATGGAAACCTGTAAAAATGAAATAATCTACACAAGAAAAGATTGTGACTTGTACCACGGTGGTAGAATTGGAGATAATACAATATGCAGTATTACATCCAGGCTATATTTGTAATTGTGACTGACAAGACTTGATGATAGATTGATTGTATCTGGATCATGAAAAAAGAGGAGTCAAGAATTACTGAAGTTTGTAGCCTGAGCAATTATATTGAAGATTGAAACATTTGCAGAGATGGGAAGTACAGTTCATTTTGTTGAGGAAAGTATAAGACAAGAAAAAGCTGTTTTGAATGTTTTAATTTATGCTATTAGACATCTAAATAGAGATGCTAGTTTGGCAGTTGACTATATGATGGTTGAAATTAAAAGAGAGTTTGGGGCTATACATATAAATTTAAGAGTCACAATATCGAAACAGTAGATGAAAATGTGATGCCCAGTCTGGGGGATCAGAGTGTCACAATGGATGAGTCTAGAAAAGAAAATCAATCTCAAAGATAAGCAGTTGCCATAATACAGCAAAAACTCTTCAAATTGATAGAATAATAAAAAAAAAGTTATGCCCAGTCTATATTTAGGAATGAGGAATAGAAGGGTCATTGTTTTCCCCCAGTGCAACATGAAACTTTTAGAATGTTTTAAGCAAGTGAGTATTATCTGAATTCCATTTTAAAAAAGCTTCTTAGGCTTTTTGGATCTTGCTAAATGGATCACAAGAGTACAAAAGAAAAAAGAAGATGAATGTGCTAGACAGAATTCTAAGATGAACTCTTCCTCCTACTTCCCCTCCCCCAACCCTCAATTGCCAGCCTCTGAGATAAAAAACTACTCTCAGTTACTGGGTCACACAGGAATGGAGGTAATATTATGAAAGGGTTTTGTTGATATATTTTCTTTATATCAACTGATTTCAAAATAAAGAGATTATCTGAGTAATTCTGATCTGATCATGCTAGCACTTTAAAAATAGAGTTTTCTATGATTGTTAGCAAAAGAGAAAGTCAGTATTGAAAATATTTAGAGGGGTGGGGATTCATGCATTATTGCTGGTTTTAAGAAGGAGAAGCCACCTGGCAAGACATACAGGTAGCCTCTGGGATCTAAGAGCAGTCCTTGGTTGACATCCAGCAAGGAAATGGGAATGTCAGTTTTATAATCACAGGGAAATGATTTCTGCCAACAAGAATAAACTTCGAAGTGTATTTTTCCTCAGAGTCTCCAGACTAGGACTGCATCCAATTGAGACTTGGATTTCAGCCTTTCTGATATTCTAAGCAGAGAATCTAGTCACGCCATGCCAAAATTTTGACCTACAGAACTGTGAGCTAATAAATAGATGTTGTTTTAAGCTGCTAAATTTGTTTTAATTTGTTGCACAGCAACAGAAAACCAACATACAATGTATTAACTTGCTAGTGTTGCCATAATAAGTGCCAAAGTTGGGTGATTTAAACAACAATTTATTTTCTCACTGTTCTGGAGATTGAAAGTCTGAGATCAAGGTGTTGGTTGGGGTGATTTCTTCTGAAATCTCAATCCTTGGCTCACAGATGTGTATGTCTGCATTCTAATTCCTTATTAAGGGGTCACACGGGGTTATTGCCACTCTAATCACCTTATTATAACTTAATAACCTGTCAAAAGACCCTACTGCCAAATTCATTCACCTTATAAGACATTGGGCATAGGATTTCAACATATGGATTTGGAGAAAGCGTGATACAATTCTGCCCATAATACACAGGGAGACTAGTTAGGAAATTTTATGATAGTCTAGAAGAGAAATTATTGTGATTTGTACTAGGACAATATAGTTTACAATAAAGAGAAATGAATGATGCAAACTAGACTTGTGGTGATCATTATGTAGTATATACACATGTCAAATAAAGTTGCACAATTGAAACCTTAAATAGGTGGTTCCATACAACTTTTACAGCTTTTTGTTCCATTTCTGTGAAGAGTGCCTTTGGGATCTTAACAGGGATTGCACTGAATCTGTATATTGCTTTAGGCATAATTGCCATTTTAACAATATTAATTCTGATTCATGAGCACTGAGAGTCTTTTATTTCTTTTTATCTTCTTCAATTTATAATAACAGTGTCTTATAGCTTTCAGTGTACGGATCCTTCACTTTTGTTAAATTTATTCCATTCATTATTTTTGGTGTGATCATTGATTATATTGTTTTCTGCATTTCTCATTCTTTAGTTCATTGTTTCCATAAAGAAGCTCAACAAAGTTTTGTATAATGGTTTTGTAGCCTGCACCTTTATTGTATTTCTTGTTTATTTCTAATACTTTTTGGTGGGTTTCACATACTGTGAAATATAAAGAAACAAAATAAATGAATAACCAACTAAAAATAAACGCTTAGACTCTGACAACAGAACGGTGGTTACCAGAAGAGAAGGGGGTTCTTTGAAGAATGTTGATATCCTCCACTTTATCCTTGACTGTATCTCCAATTATTGGACCCATGAGACACAAATCAAACACTTTTTAAGAGTGGAAAAGATAAGAATACTTAATCTCTGTCGGTTGCTCCCATGTTCCATGGTTTGATATGAGACAAGCAATTGATATTCTTGAACTATGTCTTAGCAAATTATCCCTGAGACAATTTCCTTTGTGGACTCTGCATCTATTGAAGTAAATGTTTCTTCATAATGTCATTCTCTTTATTTGATCATCAGACTCGTGTATAAATTAATTGAAACTATAATCTCTATATGTAAAACTCACTAAGTAAACTAACCTGTAATACAGAAGTTTGAATTCAAGTACCAATGCTAAGTTTGAAATAAAAATTTGTAGTTGGCTTCTAGCTATGTAATTTAATGGTTGGTGGACTATTTTTATTTGGAAAGTCAAGTTTCTCATTGCCTGATTATTCCCATTAAAAGTTAGTAAAAAGTCAAGACTTCACTCAATGACCCTATAAATATGAGGGCAATGTATCTCTCTGCAGTTAAACCTAAAGCAGAATATTATGAATCTACTAGGTCACTATTGTATCTCTTGAGTAGAATCTATTCCTCCACTAAGTGGATGCGAAATGTTTCAATCACCTTGGAAACTCTTGGGCTATCAGAACAACTCCACAATTCTTTTCTACAGGATATCCCATGTACTACCTGAAGTGGTAAGGACTATAACCATTAAATAAGCTATGGATTCTCACTTTCTTCCTCCACTGGGTTAAAAGTAGATGGGAACATGGAAGGGATTGTGTTAGGTGAAAGAGAAAGACAAATAGCAAATGATTTTATTCATATGTATAATACACTATTTTAACATAGGAACAGACAAAATTAAACAAACAAACAAAAAAAACCACTATAGAAATCTGACTAGAATTGAGGTTGCCACAAAGAGATAGTCAGAGGTGGGAAGCAAAAGAGGGGAGGGGTCCCAATGGTCTATGGTGAAGGACTGTGGGTGCTTTGGTGGTATGTGTGTGTGACAACATACATCTGAATAGCTATGACCCTATTCACCTAAATCATATACAAGGTTGTAGTCCAACATTATCCCAGTAAAAAAATAAAAGAATAAAAAAATGTAAGTAGAAGGCAGCCATTTAAGATAGCTTGTGATTTACCTGTATCTTAAGAGCCTGTGTGCTCTTGGAGAAGCCTCATTTGTCTATAGGAAAAAGAACCACTTCTAGCCATACTCCTGGAACTAGATATGTAATTAAACAGAGTTGATACCCTTAAATAGTTCCCAGAAAATCTAAATCAAGTCAATCTCCTGTGGCATGTATGTATGGTAAGCACTTATATAATGTGGTAGATGGTTTTGAAAAATAACTTTTAAGAAAGACTGTAACTCTGCAGTGTGATTATAGCTAGCATCAAATGTACTTTGGAACAATGCTGGAGCATTATCATTTGATAAATATCACCTCTATAAGAATATGTATATTCTTATATACCATAAGAATATAAGAATATGGTAAATCTGTACTTGGGTGTGTTGGTGATTTTTTTCTCAGCATTCTTATCTTCTCCTCTATCATATATTTTTTAAAGATTTATTTATTTATGCATACAAGCTGGGGTATGGGCCAGAGGTGTGAGGCGGTGAGAGGATTCACCAAAGACAAAATGGGGAGCAGAACAGGCAGATCTATGGAAATACACTGCTGAGGGGTGTAGTGGGCGAGGCAGGAGAGGCCTGCCGCGCCATGTGGGAATCTCCCTGGCCGGGCGTCGAACTCGCGTCTCTGCTGCCGACAGCTCCACAGTGCAGCACCAACAGAGAGGCCATTCTCCTCTATCATATTTATATTACACTGTTTTACTTATCTACTCTAGGTTTCACCAGCCAACTGTATGTTTTTTATTGTTTCTATGAAACTTGAATGCTCTACAGTTGTCATTTTTCATTGTACAGTTTTGCTTTTAATAACTGAGCCATATTCTGCTCAGTAATACCTATTTCAAATGGTCCTATCTAATTCAATAATGCAACTTTTATTCTTTAATACTTTTAAATAAAATTTTGTTTATGAAACTTGATAGTACACCATATGCTAGGCTTAATAATTTTTATTTATGAGCATCCCTGGTGGCCTAGGAGTTAGGTCTCAGCACTATCACTGACAAGGCAGTTTGACCTCTGGCCAGGAAGCTGACCCACACGGCACAGCAAACCTCTCTTGTCTCGCCCGCTGCTCCCCTCAGCAGTGTATTTCAGTTGGTCCACCTGTTCTGCTCCCCACTCTGTCTCTGGTGAACCCTCTTACCCCCCACACCTCTGGCCTACACCCCAGTTCTTGTGTGCATAAATAAATAAATCTTTAAAAAACTTTTAAAGCATCCCTCAGATTTTCTTAACTGTTTTCAAGGACTTTCACATAATTTCATTTAAGTTTTATATTTACTATGATAACAGAGATGGAAAATGTAGCTGTAGCTAGAGTGTGTTGTAACATTGCTTGAAATTGAGAAATAACACACAGATCCTATGAAAGGATTCATCAATGTGAAGATTTATTTATAATGCTTCCACTCCTTGGAAAATAATGTTGCTTTTATAAGTGTGAGGCTGTTCAATATGTTATTGATGCAAAAATTGTCCGTGATAAGTTATTTGGAGGAGAAAGCACATTGCAGAATATTTGTGTATGTGTCTATAAATAGATATTTATACACACATGTATGCATACATAAGTACATAGCATATATATGTATTCATACATGCTATATATAACATATACAAACATATCTACATCTACATACATAATATCTTCCATACACACAAAACTGTTATTGCTTACCTATGAAAAGTGAGTTTGGGGATTGTTAGGAGGATTTCAGTTTCTATTTTACACATTGCTGTATTGATTGAGTTTTCTTTTTCTTTTTTTTTTAAACCTTTATATATTTTTTTAGATTTATTTATTTATGCATACAAGCTGGGGTGTAGGCCAGAGGTGTGGAAGGTGAGAGGATTCACCAGAGACAGAGTGGGGAGCAGAACAGGCAGATCAACTGAAGTATACTACTGAGGGGAGTAGCGGGCAAGACAGGAGAGGTCTGCTGTGCCATGTGGGAATCTCCCTGGCCAGTATCGAACTTGTGCTGCTGTGGCTCTAGATAGCTTCATAGTTCTGTGCTTCACCCGTTGCGCCACCAAGAAGGCCCTGATTGAATTTTCTAAGCAAATGTACATTGATCTTGTAATTTAATGAGTAAATATTAAGATAAGAAGGAAGGAGAAGAGGGGAGGAGGGAGATGCTGCCATATCATATGGGAAGTCTAGAAGTCTAATCACTAGCTTCTAAATTTGAGAGATAGTAAATAAAAAAAAATCAACAACTCATTTAGTGATATTTGTTGAATATCAAACTTTTGAGAACTTTCTTCAGCATGGTAGCATAGAATGAGATTATGTTTAGTTTCCTTTTCAACCTTCATATTTTATTATCTTGTTTGTACAACAGGCCCTCAAATAATGTCATTTCCTTTAACTTAGTTTCATTGTAACATTGATGAGAAAAAAAAATCAATTCCACACAAAAATTGGGCTGCTGTCTTGTGTAGAGTTTACACATTTTCCCATTGTCTGCATGGGGTTTCTCCAGGTACGCTGTTTTCCTCCACATCCCAAAGATGTGCACATTAATTTAATTGATGTGTTTAAATTGTCCCAGTTTGAATTAATGTGTGAGTGCATCCTGTGCCAAAATGGTGTACGTCCAGGGCTAGTTACCTAGTACCCTGAGCTGCTGGGGACAGACTCTAGCCACCAGTGAGACTAAACTGGAATAAGTAGGTTGGAAAATTAATGAATTAAAATAAAGTTGTATATTATTAGAAGTCTTCTGGTCTTAGGTATCAAGGGAGATACAGAAGTAGAATAAAAGTCTTGGCTTCAAGAAACTATCAAACACTTTTCAAGTACAATCTTCTATTTTTGCAAAAAGATACCATAGATGTCAAGACTTGTACATAGTGATATATTTTTATAAATATATATAATAAACATTGTTGGTTGATTCTCTAGTAACCATTGTCCCCTTTCTCCTTTCTAACACAATCTCAACCTTCACTAGGTATCTACTGCTCTCATTGCAGTCCACATGCCTCAAGGAAAACTTACATTACCTTTAGCCCCAGAGGTGGGTCTCATATGTGCAGGAATAAGCTCATGATCCAAATTGGTCCAATTAGACTGAAGAGCTTCCAATCAAATTGTTCTTCAGGATTGTGTGAGAAAGATGCTCTTTTTGCTGCTGGATGTTAATGAGGAAATCTGTAACCTTGATTGCTATTGGCAACCCTCATAAAAATATAAGGAGATAATTCCTTTAGGATGAAATTGATATCGTGGAGAAAAGATTAGAGAGACAGCCTCTAAAGTGAAAATCTAATTACATCTTTGAGCTGCTGAATTAACCATCTCCGAATCTCTTATTACTTCTGGACTTCCTATTAAGTGAGATAATACATATACATCCTTATTGTTTATGCTAGCTTGAGTCCATTACATGTGGATGAAATCATCCTAATACACAGTGTACAAAGCTATCTCCAGGTGGCAGTGGTATTACAGGGGCTTTCTTTCTTTTTTTTATATTTGCTAGTTTTTCCAAATATTTTACAGTGCACATGAAATGTTACTAAAATTAGAAAAGAATAAGAAATATTACTTTAAAATGATATTACAAAATAAACATGCTTATCTTAGGAAATATAGAAAACAGTAAAACACAAAGTAAGTAAAAATTCTTGTGCCTATACTGCTTCAAAATAATCACATTTTATGTCCTAAACTTTTTCTATAAATGCACATTTTTCTTTACAAAAAATGATATCACACTTTACATAACCTGATTTTTCACATATTATTTGATCATTTTATCCACATTGCTGATGAATTACTATAAAATCTATAGTATGGATATATAGCAATATATCCTTTAATATTTAGTTGGTTTGTAACTATACTTTTTATTGGAATATATTTGATGTCTAACATGTAAATATAAAGTGTAAGCATGTTGTTTGATGTATTTATTGCAATATGATTGCCATTTTAGCAGTAATACCTCCATCACATCACACAGTTATCATAATTATCATTTTGTTTTTTATGGTTGAAATAATTAAGATCTAGTTTCTTAGTAAGTTTGATGATTAATTATAATACAATATTATTGTCTCTATTCATTATTTTGTACATTAGACCTCTAGGATTAATCAACTACTAGTTGCAAGCTTGTACTCTTAAACAACATCTCTCCTATTCCCCCTACCTCCCAGTTCCATGTAAACACAATTTTACTTTTTTATGAATTCAACATTTTTTATGTGGTAACATTGCTTTATAGCAGCGTGTATGACTCAAAGGTTTGTGATCACACCCCTGAAGATATATGTAATCACACCCACCACTAAGGCACCCATAGTCTTCTACCTTAGTCAGTTGAGCACTCTCCACACTTTGCTTTCCACCTCCCCCTCCCCTCTCTGGTAGCCTCAATTAAACACTTAGATTTCTAGGGTTTGTTATTGGTTTATTCTTATCTGACCCTTTGTTTTGTTTCTTTATATTCCACATATAAGTAAAACTATCTGGTATTTGTCTTTTTCCTCTGACCTATTCACTTATCATTATACCCTTCAATTCCATACACATTGTTCCAAATGGCAAGAGTTTAACTTTTTTTAAAGCTGAGTAGTATACCATTGTATATATATACCGAATTTCACTTTTTATATTCACATATAAGTGACTTCATACAGTAGTTATTTTACTGTATCAAATTATTTTTCTGCATTTATTAAGGTGATCGTATTATTTTTATCTTTAATTCTATTAATGTACTTTATCATATAATTTATTTGTCTATGTTGACTCACATTTGGATTGAAGAGATAAACCCCATGTGGACATGATTTGTAATCCTTTCAATGTGTTGTAGAATTTTGTTGACAATTTTTGCGTATATATAATCAGTGATACTGACCTATGGGTTTTTTTTCCTTGTAGTATCCCCTTATTTGATTTTGGTATCATAGTAATTCTGGCCTTATAAGATGAGTTTGGGGTTGTTTCTTCATCTTTTCTTGTTGGGAACTATTTGAGAGGAATTGGTATTAATTCTTCTTTAAAAATTTAGTGGAATTCGGGCCTCCCTGGTGGTGCAGCGGTTAAGTGCTGCGCTGTGGAGCTGTGGGCAGCAGCGATGCAAGTTCGACGCCCGGCCAGGGAGAATTCCACATGGTGCGGCAGACCTCTCCTGCCTCACCCGCTGCTCCCCTCAGCAGTGTATTTCTGATCTGCCTGTTCTGCTCCCCGCTCTGTCTCTGGTGAACCCTCTCGCCGCCCCACACCTCTGGTCTGTACCCCAGCTTGTATGTATAAATAAATAAATCTTTTAAAAAAATTTAGTGGAATTCACTAGTGAATCTATCTGGTCCTGAAGTTTTCTCTCTTGGGAAGTTTTTATTACTGGTTCAATCTACTCACCTATGATTGCTTTGTTCAGATTTTATATTTCTTCCTGACTTAGTTTTGGTAGTTTATGTAGTTCTATTTTGTCTCCTAAAATTCTTACTGTTGAAAACTTGATCCATTAGGAAAACAGTCTAACTGCTCTGAGACCCTTATCGTATAAAGAAGTCCAAAATGTATGTGAAGAAATCACATGCAGAAATCTTGGCACTTAGTGAAGTATGATGCAAACCTAGCCCTGATCTGCTCCCACCATTCACTGTTTCAGCTTTTTTAACTCTCTGACATGCAACCACATGAGATCTCAACACAACTCCGCAGCCAAATTCAACCTACATAAGCTATGAGAGATAATAAAATGATTCTTGTTATTTAAAACCCTTATGTTTGGGAATAATTTGTTGCACATTGATAGGTCTTTTTCATTCTTGAAAGAAGTTCAGTTAGTTGGAGACTACTGAAATTAAACTGCAACAAATAGCAAAATGAAATTTTCAAGTAGATATTTACAACAGTATAAAAAATACCGTCCATATATTGCTATGTTATATCATTTTCCTACAATCAACTGTAGATTCCTAAGCATTGTCCTTTTAGAAAACTGGTATATAGTTATAAAGTTGATGTCTTAGTATTGACTTGTATTAGCAAATGTTTATATTTAGTCACTCTGAAATTTATCTATCAATTACTTTACAAAGTACACAGTCATAAAAAGACATTTTCACTGATATTACAATTTCAGAATGACAGTGCTTTCTTTGAACATATGAAAGATGTAATTTTATTGACTTCTTTCTTTTGTTACACAGCAGTGAAGAACTTAGCTGCCATTCTGTTGATATAGCAAATGTTTTGTCTTTTTTCCTTACTTTAAATTTCCCTGCCATTTAGATTTTCTCTACTTCTGCTATGAAATTTGTTTTTTATTTCCCTGTATGGGGCTCAATGGTTGTTTTGACACATAAAAGTCATGCTTTAAATCAGCTTTGGGAAATTCTAAGTCATAATCATTTCAAAATTACTTTAATATTACCCTACTTTATGCTCCCTCTCTTTTCCATCTGGAACTTAGAGTAACTTTGATTAAATCTTCTCACATTGTCCTCCACATTCCTTAATCTTTTAACCTTAATCCTTTTAACCTTAATCTTTAATCTTAATCTTTTATCTTCCACATTTGTGTCTCTTATGATGCATTCTGGGAAATTTCTTCCTGTATATAGTCTAGTTCATTCATCTTTTCTTGAGCTGTGATTGATGTCCTATTAAACGAAACTTTGAAATTAATATTTTATGTATCAATTTTTTATTTCTAAAGTTCTATTTGAATCTTTTTCAAGTTTTTTATATCATTTTTATGTAGTCCCGTTTCCCTTGTTACTTATTTCTTAAAACATAATTAGCTTAGGTTTCTGATATTGTGTCTGATGATTCTGACATCTCAAGACATGGAGAGCTTGATTCTGCTGTCTATTGATTTTACTTACCATGTATTGTCTTCATGTGGTTGATTATCATTAGCTGTGGGGCTGCTTGCCTCTAACAGGTTTATCAGAGAAAAATATCCCAAGCTTGATATCTTCCACCAGAGAGGTCATGGTTTACTTCTTTCAGGTGCTTGGGAGTGCTATCAGTCTGGAACCATTTTAAACTTATTTCATAGCTTGTGGTTCTCTGTATCTTACCATTGTTACAAATTTGGGCTGAAACTCCAACTTTAGGAATTGATTTTCTTTTTTTGTTGCTCTACTCATCATGAAAATATATCCTCTAGCTACATCATGGGGATGGGGAAAAGTCAGGTTTATCTTATACAAAAAAACTATAACTCTTTGATGACCCTAGTTTACTATGGGGAAGGTTTTTGATTTATGTCTTCTTTATCTTGTGAGGTCATTGCTATAACTGGAAGAAAATAAATATCGCTCTCAAGAAGGAGTAAATATTTAGGAAATAGAACTCAATAAAATATCATTGATTTTATCCTCTTAATATTTACAATGTCTAAAAACCTCATTTAAAATTTTACTTTTCCTTAAACTAATCTTCAAGCTGCAATTTTTTAAAGTGAAAAAGACATACAGCAACTCAAAGAAAACTCATAATCACCTATAGCAGGAGTTTGCAAACTATTACCTACATTGTTTTTGTACATAAAATTTTATAGAACACATTCCTTTGTGCATTATTTATGGTTGCTCTTGCAGTACAAGGTAAAATTGAGTAGTTGAGAAAGACTTCTTGCTTGTAAATCCTAAATTGTTTATTATATATATGAATTTTTAGAGAAAATTTTCCTTTGAGGAAAAAATGTCCTAAGGAAGTCATTTTAAACTTTATCTAAGTTACCTACAAATAAACATAGCTGGTAGAAAATTTTGATGTTGCAAATATCATGCTTCAAAAGTAAAGTGTTAACCAATATGGAATATCCATCTGACTGAAGGGTTTTAATAGCCACAATAAAATAAATTCATAGGAACTTTCAGAACCTAACTAATCTCTTTTAACATGCCAGAGAATGAATGTGATTAATTACCATATTTTACAGTTTGATAGTAAAATTGAATAAGGTATTCTGTGGATGAACTCTAACACCTCTGATTCATATGTTTATTAATAGCCATGTATAGTCTGTTTTAGAATGACCTATAGCAGCATATGAGAGTTTTTATGTTTTGTTTTGTTTTTAAAAGGCAGGAAGAAGAAATAATACTCTACTAACAAGTAATTAATTCTTCTAAAGACTAGTGCTGACAAAAATGAAACTATTTTTGTAACTACACAAATTAATATTTTATGAGACTTGAAGAAAAGTCTAGATAGGATAAAAAACCAGGTAAATGATCTCCCAATGATTTTTTTCTTTTTCTCAGAGTATGAAATGCCTACCTGATAATAGATGCAATTTTCTTTGGATATAGTTATAATCCTTAGTAATTCATAACCTAACAGCTAATGCTAACAACACTCCCCTAAAAGAATGCCCCAAGAAAGTACCAAAGAGGAAAAAAGATTTCTCTAGACCGTACATGACTGACCTACTCATAGGGAAGTCAGAGTCTTAGTGCTAGCAGTTATCTGCATTTTAAAAAGTTGTTTCTTCTTCTTCCTATTATTTTTAGCACATTAACAAATTAAAAGTAACTTTTTTATTTGTGTCCTGTCCAATTAGTTTTAATGCATGCATGGATTCTTGTAATCACCATCACTGACAGCATAAAGAACACCTCCAACACCCCTAAAGAATTCCCACATGCTCCTCCCTTTGTATTCACATTTTCTTCCTAGTACAAATCCTTAGCATCCATTGTCTTTGTAGATTTGTTTTTCTAACAATTAATAAATAGAATAATATAATATCCATCTTTTGGTATCAACATTCTTTTACATAGTAAAATGCACTTAAGATTCATCCATATTGTTATACACATAAAATACACTCCTTTTTACTGCTGAGTAGTATTTCATCATATGGATGTACCACTGTTGCAAGGGTATCTAGGTTGTTTCATGTTTTGGGCAACTATTAATAAAGTTGCAATAAATATTTGCATAAAGGCTTTCGTGTGAATATGATTCCACGTATTTTTATTGCAATAACCCTCCCCAAAATGGGTATAGAAAGAATGAACCTCAACATAAAAAGACCATATAAAACAACCCCCCAGGCAACATGATACTCACAGGTGAAAATCTGAAAGCTTTTCTTCTAAGATCAGGGACAAGGATGTCCACCCTCACCACTACTATTCAATATAATATGGAAATTGAGCAAGATAAATTAGACAAGAAAAGGATATAAAGTTGTTCAAATTGTAAAGGAAGAAGTAAAACTAGCACTATTTACAGATGACACCATAATATAAATAGAAAATCATTAATAGTCTAGTTAAAAGTTAATAGAAATAATAAAAAATTACAGAAAAGTGGTAAGTTACAAAAGTAATATACAAAATATTACTGCATTTCTATACATAAAAAAATGAACTATCAAAAAGAAAAATCAGGAAAATAATCCCAGTTACAATCACATCAAAAAGAAATAACTTGGAATAAATTTAACCAAAGACATGAAATAGCTCTATATCAAAAACTAAAAAACATTGTTGAAAGAGAGAAGACACAAAGAGATAGAAAGGTATTCCATGCTCATGGACTGGAAGAATTGCATTGTTAAATAACTATATTTCATAAAGCAATATACAGATTCAATGTAATACCAATGAAATTCTAGCATTCTTCACAAGAAGAGAAGAAAAAAAATCATAAAATTTGTTTGGAAAAACAAAAGACCCTGAATAGCAAAAATACTCCTAAGGAATAATAAAGAACAAAAATGGAGGTACCATGTTCCTTATCTTTGAACTGTACTACAAAACAATAGTAATTTAAAAGACTTGATATTGGAATAAAAAGACACGCTTATCACTGGAACAGAATTGATAGCTTAGAAATAAACTACACACATATGAATAATTAATTTACAACAAAAGAACCAAGACCCAATAGGAACATGAAAAAAAATACTTGGGAAATGCAAATCAAAATTACAATGAAATATCACCTCACCTCTGTGAGAATGGCCTGTATGAAAAAGATTCAAAACAACAAATGTCGATGAGGATGTGGATCAAAAGGAATTCTCATCACTGTTGGAGGGGATGCAATTTGGTGCAGCCTCTATGGAAAATGGTATAAATATTCCTCAAAAACTAAAAATGAAAATACCATATTATCCAACAATATAATTGTTAAGTATTTGCCCCCAAATTATGAAAACACTAATACAAAAAATTATGTGTTCCTATGTTCAAAGCAGCATTATTAACAATAGCCGAGTTATATAACCAACTTAATTACTCATAGACAGATGACCGGTTAAGAAATTGTCAAATATATGCTCAATGGAATACTACTCAGTCATTAAAAAAGTACCTCTTGGGACAAAATGGTTGGACTTTGAGGTGATTATACTAACTGAAATAAACCAGAAAATGAAAGTCAGTTACCAGATGGTTGCACTCATTTACAGAATATAAATAACCAAGGAAAATAAACTGGCAAAGCATAGTAAAAATAATTCTTTGATTCCATAAAAAATATACTGGCTAACAGATGGGATGGGGGAGAGAAAAAGGGTTAGGGAATAAAAGGTGATAAGGTATTGGTACTGGAACTTTAGTGGAAAATGAGTGAAGTATGTGCACATGTGGAAGTATGAAACTTACTCCCCAAATTTTTATAGTTATGTAAATGACAAATCAATACTTTTTTAATGTATTGTTGGATTTGATTTGTTAATTACACTTCTTATTTGCTGATGATTGCTGATGATTTTTGCATCTATATTCGTGAGAGTTATTTGTTTCATAGGTTTTTGTCCTTGTATTATCTTTGCTTTTAATATCAGGGTAATATAGGCCTCATAAAATTCTTTAGAAGGTTTTCCTTCCTCTTTTATTTTCTGGAAAAGATTGTACAGAAAATACGTTAATTTCCCTTAAATGTTTGATGGAATTCAGCTTTTTTCTTTGGAAAGAATTATTATTTTTTTTAAATTTATTTTTATTTTTAAAAATATTTTTATTATTATTTATATCTTTTACATTATTGTGTATTCCTGGTGGGTTACCCACCACCAATTCACCCGTGAACCATCACCATAGTCCCTTGTGCTCTTTTCTACTCCTTTTTGAGCCCTTCTCCTATTCCTCCCCTGCTGGATGTCTCTCTCTTGTTTCATTCCCCTATATCCTGTTATAAGTGAAACCATTCAAAAAAGAAAAAAGAATTACTGTTATGTATTCTTTTCACTATTATGTTTTGCTTTTAATATAGGGCTAATCAATTTATCTGTTTCAGCTTGGGTGAATTGTGGTAGTTTGTGGTTTTCAAGGAATTGGACTATTTCATTTAAGTGGGAGAATATATGTGCATAGAGTTGTTTATACAGTACTTCATTATTCTTTTAAGGCAGTATTGATATTTTTTATTTCATTCATTATTTTGATTATTGTATTTTCTTTTTTTTTTTTTGCTAGAGGATTATCAATTTTATAGATTTTTCCCCCCAAACTGTCTTTTGGTTATTTGACTTTCTTTATTCTTTTTCTGTTCTCAGCCTCATTGATTTTAGTTCTTATATTTATTATTGTATTTCCTCCATTTTATTTGGCTACTTTTGTATCTATATTTTATATATTTTGACTACTTTAAAAACACTCCTATAAATGACTAATTGACACTCAAGCTTTATGGTAACTTCCCCTGCTTGTTACATTGATTGAAACTTCTTTGTGACCATATGGTACTTCCTTCTTGCCTCATGAGGCACCAGTATTGGGAGCGTCTTGGGACGAAGGAAAGACAACTCAAAGCCCAAGTGGTGAGAGAGAGAGAGACCCTAGAGGGGCTTACATCTTTGGAGATGCAGCAGCCCTTTCCTGGGCCAGTCTCACATTTATTCTCATTTATCCTGAGAACAAGTGGGACTGGGGAATCCACACTTCCTCACTTCTGTTGTTTTCCTCTTTCACAAGTCTGGCCTGCCTTTTATTGTAATTTCTACTAGTGGCAGGTTTCAATCTGCAAAGTCACAGCAAGTCCTTTCGATTCCAGGTAGAAGGGGCATCAAAACTTGCTAAGGGCAGTGCACAAATTGCTTACCAGTCACTATCTTAGTTTCCACTGGCGTGCACAATTGAAAGACTACTCAAACTTAGGGAACAACAAGAATGGGATTTATTTAACAAACAGGGAAAAACAAAGAGTTACTAAGGTCAAAATATGGCCGTTTATCTTACTTAAAGCAATGTCCAGTCCTTTAAGTCCCAGAAAAGTAACAACAGTGGTGTCTTCTTGCCACTGCTGACATGGAGCCCCTCTTCTAAACAATAGGCCACATTTCCAAAATGGTGTCTTCCTGCTTCTGCAGACACACAACAATCAGACTGTAGGCCAGGTTCCAACTCACGAGGACAACACAGAACACAACTGGAGATGGTCCCGGAGTTGCCATGGTGCCCCAGCACAACACCAGGCCAACAACACTGCAAACAGCAACTACAGCGGCCAGACAGCCCAATAGACTGCACTCATGCATTTTACGAAGGTGCCTGCTCTGGGCCTTTGCCTTCTTTCTTCGGCTGCAGTAAAAACAAAACCAGGAGCAGTTTTCATCACTTGGCTACTTGCAAAGCCTCCAAAGTTGTTGGCCCTAAAGTCACTGAAGATTCAAAAAATGCTCAATCCAAAATTCTGCATCTTGGCAGCTCAAAAACTCCTGGCAGCTAATTTTCAAACTCTCAATCATGGCAGCTACATCTTTTGCCACTAAATCTCCTCTTCTACATCACGGCGACTGCTTCTTCTATTCCTACATCATGGTAACTGAATTTCCTTCCTTTTTAGTCCCTTTTATTTCTCATCAGAGTCTCCACCCCAAACTGTAAAACCTTGTAGCATTTTTTCCTGGGGCTATCTATCCTCATCAGCAACCCCCTCCAGGGGGCACCACCTTTTCTAGACTTTGGTCTCTGTCCCATTACACTTTCTTCTTTTATTCTGAGTGAAATCTAGATCATAATGTTAAAAACTGCTGTATATTGTGTCACTACTACCTACTAGAATCCATGTTAAGCACATTACATGCATTTTATCTAATTGATAAAACAAGCTCTTTGTGGAGCACAATTACCAATTTCATTAAGTATAACAGAAACTCAGGGAAGCAACATGATTTGCCAGTCTATAGAGCTACCATGTGTTAGAGCCAAAATTTAAATCTATGTCTGTCTGACTACATGAATCAATATTACCTTATGTAACTTTCTGGTATACTCCAATATTTTCCATTTATTAAAATAAAAATACTTTAATTTTAATACTAGAATCCTTTTTTTTTACAGTTATGATTATTGAGGTAGTGTTGGTTTACATTGTGATGTCTGCTTTGGGGATTATGGCTTTAAACCTCTAGAAATGTATTTTTTTACACCATGCCTACCATTAGTGCTCCAATAATCCTCTGCCATGTTCCATTGGGCCCTTTCCCTTCCCCTCTTTCATGCTTCCATCCTCACCTTATGGATTCTTCAGTTTTGCAGTCAGATGTCAAAGATTTACTATTGATTTGGTTTTGTCTGATCCTTAATTTTGTTTCTCAATATTCAACATATAAATGAAACCATCTGGTACTTTTCTTTCTCCTTCTGACTTATTTCCCTTAGAATTATCCTCTCCAGTTCCATCCATGTTATCACAAATGGCAACCTGTGATAACTAAGTAGATTCCATTGTTTATGTGTGTGTGTGTTTATCTATACCTATCTATTTATTTATTTTTTGATTCATTCCTCTGTCCTTGTGCACTTAGACTGTTTCTATAACTTAACTATTGTAAAAGGGTTGCATTAACATAGGAGTCCATATATACCTTCAAATTCATGTTTTTGTATTCTTTGGGTAGATACCTAGGAGTAGAATTGTTGTGTCTACTGTAGGTCTGTTTTTAATATCTTGAGAAAACTCCATACTGTTTTCCATAGTGGCTGGATCAGTCTACATTCCCACCAACAGTGTACATGGGCTTGTTGTTTCTGGTCTTTTCACTATTGGTCATTCTCACAGGTGTGAGATGGTATCTCATTGTGGTTTTGGTTTGCATTTCCCTGATGAGAAGTGATGATGAGAATTTTTTCATATGCCTATTAACCAATGTATAATGAAGAAAATCTGAAAATGCAAGCCACTGGGCATGATTCACACAAAATATATTCCATTGCTAACAAAACTTGTAAAACTCTATACATCACTGACCCATTTAGAAGATTACAGTGTGCATTCATTTATGAAAACCTTGTAAAAGTAAGAATTATGTCAATAAATTAAACTATAATTCTTAAAAGCATTTGGCCACAAAACACTTTTGTTTTCTAAGTATAGCACACTATAAACTACTGTTATTCAGGACACACTTCAAAAAGCATTTCTCTAAATAAATCTTTTTGACAGGAAAGTTCAGACCTTCCTGGTTATCCAGTAGAAAAATAGAGATTTGATACCTGCTCAACTGTATTCAAATCATACTGAAGAGTCAGGCCTTATTTTTTCTAGTGTGCCTCTGAAGCATTCAAATTAGTTCTAAGCAAAAACATGTTGCAGTTAAAATTTGCTCAAGGACAGAAATTCAGAAATCATTATGAGGATACCACAGGTTTTTCAAGGGCCACCTCTCTCTATTCCAGTTATGTGTATCATTAGATACCTGGTAATCTGATACAGACTTTTGACTTGAATTGATGTCAGAATAAAACTCTTCAACTTGTAAGCTTCGCCATTCATTTTTATCTTAAATCAAGACAAATTTGTTTTCCACATCCAATATTCTGAAACATTGGCCTGTCTAAAAGTTTCCCAACAGTAGTTAAGCAAGTTCAACTTTAAATTCTGTCAGAAGACTGGAATGGAGTTCTGCTGGATCAAGTGACCTATGCTCATTTAGTAATGTATAGTTTCTTTCCACAGATTTGCACATCGCCCTCATGAAACAGGTGGGGTACTGAACTAGTTATACACATAAAAACTCTACTGGTGCGGTGATAAAATTCATTTGGCGCTAAAATTTTAATTATTCGTATTATTTAATATTTTAAGACAGTTACTTACATCAACTTTGATCAAGTAGTGATATGTTTTGTCTTAATGTCTTTAGGTAGCTAAAGTTTTAAAAAACAGGCCTATAGCCTCCTAGGACATTCATATTTACTTTTCAAAGGTTAATATTTCATAAAAATCATAACACACCATCTGTGAATAATATATTAAAATTATTATATCTGGTTAGTATCTTACATTTAATAAGTACCTTCACATTTGATCTTAATAACAATTTTATGAGGTAGATAAAATCAAGACATCATCAGATAGCCCACAAAACAGCTCTGTCAAAGTATAAAACATTGTTCTTTTTTTATTATTACCTACAATGTATATAGCTGGCATTCCTGCCCCTTACTCTATCCTTTACATCCACCATCAATATGAAGAGTTTTGTTTTCTACTTTATGTCTTTAGTTATTTGAATTTTTAAAGAGTTAATTATTTTTGAAATCAGAATCAATACTTTTTTTTAAGTTTGTTAGCACCAACTGATATAATCAGGGAATATTAGTTCTAAGAGGATATCAGATCCATCATCAAAACTTTTTTTTCAGTGATAAGCATTTATATTACTGAGTGAAACCAAATAACTTTCAGAAATATAGTTAAAGATTGTATGAACATGTCTGGGGCTGAGAACAAGGAATCAACTCATTATTCTATCTATAAATGTTAGAAGGTAGCATAATCATGAAGCTTATAGAATGCAGTGGGTTTCTACTTGGATTTTCAAGGAGAAAACAGGGCAAGTACCATCATTAAGTAGGAAAATATATTTATACATATTTATAAAAATAGGTGAGTATTAACATCATCTGCATAAAGGAGAAAGAAGACAATTGCAGACACAGATCATTAAAGGCACAAATGAATTCTCACAGAAGGGCAGAAACATTCAGAAACGTGAGAATGATCAATGAACTTCTGAGATGAACAGAGCTGTCAACATCTCTGTCAGTTAATAATCGTTTGTTTGCCACACAGTGCCTAATCTCTTTTCTCTTCCTCATGTCCATGAATGGGTAACATTGATGGATATGGCTCAGACATTGGATGAGTGTGTTAGTTTCACCCATTAATTTTTGCCCAACTGCACCAAGGTGCACAAAGTGCCTTATGTACAAGACATGTGAAGGTCAAATATGGTCACCATTTACAGATGAAATAATTTTTATTCTTCATCTCAATCTCATACTTTATTTGCTAGGTCACCTTTTGGCTTCAGATATTAAAAGTACCGTGTGTATATGTTTGTGTGAGCTTTAAATTCATATTTCAGTGATCAGAATTGACTGAATGATCCCACTTGACAATCATTCTCTGTTCACATATAAAGCTTATTCAAAATTATATGCCTAATGATATGAACTGGTTGATCTAATATTTATCTGATATTTTGACAGTCTTTTTGTAAGGTCACATGTTTCTAATTAAATTTTCATCTATTCTTGAGGAACAGCATTAAAATGAACACGGGTTAGATTAGAAAGTTCTGCACAGAGCACAAAAATACAAGTGTAAATATATAGTAAATTATTTTAAGTTTTTTAGGTTGATTTTCAGCATTTTGCAGACATCTTTTCCATAAAATAACCAAAGATTCCTTTCAAAGTTACTTAACAAAGTAGCAGTTCAAAAATGCTTTTTGATTATTCTACCTAGAAAATTTGTTAGATTGTCAAATGCAGAACATAATTTTAAAACTTTTCCAGCAATGTAATATAGTAGATAAGATTTTAGACTCAAAAATGAGCTGCCCCATGTTTGAATCCTAGACCTACCATTTACTAGTTTACTAGTTTGAAAATTTCTCAACCTCTTTATGTTTGTACCTCAGTTCCTTACCTATAACCCTCATAAAATTGTGAACATAATAGCTAATATATTTAAAGCCTCTCCCATGGCACCTGGCACATTGTAAGTGACCAGTAAATCAGTACCTTTTGTATACTCAGCAGATAAGAAGCTATAGTAATGAACACATCAGTTAAGTCACCTTTAAGGACCTACATGCATATCCCTCAACACCTAGATATTTAAAAGGCAATCAGACTCAGTGTTTCTTAAAGTACAAATAAAGCCAGGGTAACTTCCTTTGTAAAGATGCAAAATAATAAATATCAATTCCTAAATGCGTAGTAATCGTGGAATGGTTGGTTTTTTTCTCCCATTGCCCATATATATGTAACTGGGCTGAGTCCAAAATCCAGTAAAGGTGGTGCTCCCTGGAGGGGGTTGCTGATGAGAATGAATAGCACCAGGGAAAAATGCTAAGTTTTGCAGTTTGGGGTGGAGATTCTGATGAGAAATAAAAAGGACTGAAGGAGAAGGAGAGTAAGTCTCCATGATGTAAGAATAGAGGAATCAGTCGCTATGATGTAGGAAAAGAAGCAGTCGCCATGATGTAGAAAGAAAAAGTAGTCATCATGATGTAGGAAAAGAAGCAGCCTCCAGAAAGTAGAGTTTTGAATTGAGCATTTTTGGAATCTTCAGTGACTTTGGGACCAGTGACTTTGGAGGCTTTGCAAGTAGCCGAGCAATGAAAACTGCTCCCGGTTTTGTTTTTACTGCAGCCAAAGGAAGAAGGCAGAGGCCCAAAGCAGGCACCTTCCTAAAATGCAAGAGTTCAGTCTGTTGGGCTGTCTGGCTGCTGTAGTTGCTGTTTGCAGTGTTGTTGACCTGGTGTTGTGCTGGGGCACCATGGCAACTCTGGGAGCATCTCCAGTTGTATTCTATGTTGTCCTCGTGAGTTGGAACCTAGCCTACAGTCTGATTGTTGCGTGTCTGCAGAAGCAGGAAGACGCCATTTTGGAAATGTGGCCTATTGTTTGGAAGAGGCGCTCCACGTCAGCAGTAGTGTGAAGATGCCACCTTTGTTACTTTTCTAGGACTTAAAGGACTGGACATTGCTTTAAGTAAGGTAAACGAAATATGTTGACTTCAGTAATTCTTTGTTTTTCCCTGTTTGTTAAATAAATCCCATTGTTATTGTTCCCTAAGCCTGAGTAGTCTTGCAATTGTGCGCCTGGGTGCAGAATCAAGATAGTGACTGGTAAGCAATTTGGGCACTGCCTTTGGCCAAATTTTGAAGCCCCATTCTCCCCTTTTACACGGTATCATATAGTCAATAATTCAATCACCTAGACAAATCTACTGTGTGTTAGAAAACCAGATAGGCCTGAAGCAAGACAGAAGTTAAGAGCCCATGGCAATCTCCCTTAATTTTAATCAGTAGCTAAGTTTTACAAAGAACGCAAATTTATCTGTGAAAATCCCTAACCTACTACCCCATATTTTGGTCTGGGATTCTGGAAGTTTATTGCTAAACTTAAGAACCATGGGAAAACTTTGTGACTTTTCTCTCTAGCAGTTTTGCCTTGGCCATGTCTTACAGTTGAAGTGAATTTCCATGTCTGTGGATTTGGAAGCTCTGACTTCAGCCCTGAAATTCCTCATTTTTTCTCTCTCTAGAATCCTTACTTATTAGACAGCCTTGTAGCTATCTCGGTTGCAAAGCAGGGCGTCTCCTAGCAGGTAAAACAGCCTGGTGAATCCACCCCTTAGAGGCGTGTCAGTACCACTTCCTGGAGCAATCTCACAGGGTGGTTCCGCTTTCCATTTGCACTCAAATACTTTGCTGCCTCCTCTGTAGTTGCCAGACCTGCTTCTGCTGCTACTCAGGTAACTCAATTCTCCCTGTCAACACTATAGGCAGAAGTGGTTGATAAATGGCTTCTACATGTACCTGCTTGTCTACCTTCCTACCCCTTTCTTTCATTATCTTTCTCTCTCTTTGTTCCTTAGGGAGAACATCTGTGGAGTACCTTGCTGATCATTGAGAAGATGAGCTCAAGCTATTGGAGTGAGATGAGCCACAGCAGCTGTGGGACCCAGCAGCCCCAGGACATACTGCAGTGCCAACCTGAGCATTACCACTGCTACCAGCAGGCTCCAGAGAAAAATGTAGTATATGAACGAGTGAGGACCTACAGTGGGCCCATGAACAAAGTGGTTCAGGCCTTGGACCCCATCGGCTCACGGGAAACGTTCTCCCCCCTCAAAACTGCCTCCTCCTGCCAAAATTTGGTTTGGAGCGACCAATCCCAGGTACCACAGACAGCTATGCTAGGCTAGTGGAAAAGGGAAATCTTGAATCTCATTTCTTTTCTTTCTCCTCTGCCTCTGTCCTACAGGATGTTATCTCTTGGTGTATTGCAACTATACATGCAATGAACATTCACCCAAATTTCATCTCCTGCTTGTTCCTTCTTTTACTAATGCTTGTGTTATCAGTTTCAATGATTTTCATAATGTAATTAGGGCATGCAATGGTTCATTTTTTTGGTTGAATTGGTAGGAATATCTGATTTGAGGTTTTATTTTTTGCCCCTATTGCAAAGCAACTCTCAACTTGAATACAATACTTTTTTTAGAATAGGTTCCCACCTATTCATTTCATATCAGAAGTAAACAGGGTTTTTTTTTGTATCAAATATGGTGGTGCATTGACAATGGCATGAATGGAGCGACAAGCAGTTATTTGCGTTCAGCAAATTGTATGCTGCTCAAGGACAGGCAAACGTTTGTTTAAATGGTCAAATATGTTTCATCTTCTGAAAATGACACAATGGTTCCTATGAAGTCAAGCTGAAAATTTGGGAATATTGGTAGAAGAAACACTGAAAGAGTTGATATAGAATTCCACTAGAAGATACAGAATTCCATATGGAAGGCAAGATGTAAGCAATTGTTATATAAAAGATAACAAAGGTGAAACTCCCAAGATACCTTTTAAAATAAGTTTGTTTTTAAAGTGGATATTTTAGTATCAGTATCTGTGCTAATAATCTTGCCAATGAATGTAAAAGAACATTGCAAGATTATGTTGAATTAACACTCAATGTATATTTTCATTCTTTGTTTCTCTTTACATGAAATTTGTATGTTTTTAAGCTTTCTGAAACTTCTGTCAAAACTGAAATCTTGTTTGCAAGGTATAATTTGTACTATAAATAACTCAAAAAGCAACCACTGGAATATATTCTATGGTGCATTATTATACCAATCTGGAAAAATATGAATTAATTTTCAAAAATCACAACTTAATGTAAGATATGGAAAAATATTTCTAATGTATATAATCAAACCTTTTAAAAAACATAGATGCATAACAACTACAAAAGCAACAATTTTGCTCTTGTATGTAAGTACTACATAAAATTGGAGGGAAAAATATGAAAAGCAAATATGGAATTTTCTGTCAGTAATTTACTAGTTGAGAAAAACTCCACTTGTATTGAAATCAAAGGGAAGAAAAAGATGAAGGTTAAAATATACTAATTTGTGTAAGTGATAATAATAATAATGTAAAATAGACATCCCATAGCCAGTGTTAGTTAGGATGGTAATGAACAACAAAATGGGTATCACTATGTTCCATAGTAGCCTAAAACAATTTGAAAGTCAAAAACAATTACCATGGGCTAAGATCACCCAATCTTTCATAGCCATTTAAACAAATTAACTTGTTTTCTTGTCAAATTTTTAGTAAAAGAAAGATAGATATAAATTTAAAAGCTGAAATTTGTCAAATTATAAATATTGACTACAAAATAATTTGTACAATCACATTATTGCATGCTCTTTATATTTCCGAGGCTAAGCTGGTCAAGCTGTTTACAAGGCTTTCTGTCTTTCTTCCTGATAATTGCTGAAGTGATCCTTGCAAGTTATTTCCATCCTGAAATGTAATTCCCCATAGAGGAGTGTATGAATAATTTTATGGACAGAAAGTATGGCCACAGAAACTGGGATAAGAGATTGAAATGGAGGGTGTTACGAAGCCTGGAGTTTTTTATAATTAAAAAAAGAAAGCAGTAAGGGTTTGGGGGGGATGCAGGAGGTGATTCTAGACATATGCTAAAGGAAAAAAAAAAGAAGCTTCATTTTCTTAGTAAAACAAGAGAATACAGTTAAGATGTCTAAGGGCATTCACATATCCACTAAAAGATAATTTGGCACAGAGAATATGGCTAGGAAACTTTTCTTTTTTATTTCCCTTTCTCCCTGTTTCTTGGCAGATGAGATTGTACAAAGTTGAACCTAGATTTGATCCAAAATTACCTTTATGCTGAAAAAATAGGTGAGATGTGGCAAAGCTTTATTATGTACCATAACAAGTATAAGCAAGCAGTACATATTTTTCAAAAGTTTTTCTTTGTTTTAATAAAGTCTCTCCTTAATATGTCATGCTTTGGAGTTGAAATTTAGCAATTGTTCTGATTATAAAGTTTGTGATCATGGCAGCTAGCAAAATGGGCATTACAGTCAAGTATTAGTCATCATGAAATCAAGTAAACCTTTAATTGTTTTTTGAATTGTGTTGTTTGGATGACATTCAGAGAATTCATAAGATTTTTTAAAAATATGTATCTCCCAGTTGTAATGTATGTTCCCCTTGAAAAACCAAAATTGATGCTTTTCTTTTCAGGATGCTTTGCTTCCTGAATCTTAACTTTATCTTATGTGGTAAACATTTTAGATTTACCCAAATGCTTTTTGCATTTTAGTACATGTATTTTACTCTGTTGCTTTCTTGTGCACTGAAATGGTGTTTGTAGACCTAAACATATTTTAAATTTCTCTGGATACAATGTTGCTTTGTTTCCTGTCTATAATTTGTCAGATATAATTTATGATTCTCTTGGTTATTATTTTGTCTGGTTGATAGTGTTTATCAGAGAAAATTGAATATAGAAAATAGCTGTTGATGAAATTGTCTAAATTGATGATAAAATTTAAATTACTACTTTTATCCAAATGAACAGGTATAATCAAATAGAGGTGTCATTGAGGTCATAGATACATTTTAGAACTCAACGTACTCTTGTAAATAAATGGAGCTTTAGAAGCTACATAAAACAAAAGAAAACAAAAAACCTTACAGTTAATCCTTTCTAAAAGCTTAAATATTAACCTACCATCATTAACACAAAAAGAAAAACTGCCTTCAATGAAAGGCATAGATATGACTTACTAATTGAGCATACATTTTTCCCTTCCATGAACTTAGATTTTTATGAAGTTCAAGACATTTTCCACATGTATGGAGGAGCTCAGTTGTGTGAGAGAGCAAGGGTTCACAATAATTTTTTTTTATTACCAATCACTCATCGAACTCATATTAATTAAATGTCTATTATGTAGGAAGTACCAGATAAACACTATTTGCTTATCCAGAGAGAGTTCACATTGAAGATAAGTATGCAGTCTAGTGTGTAGATGGCCCATAGGTATATATTTCATTTTTAAATATTGTTTTGTGTTTTGGCCCTCAATATTTTATTAAATAAAACAAGTTTTGGTGCAAGAAGTTGTTATAAGGGCTACTCTTTCTCTGAATTGGAACTTGCAACCAAATAAAATTCTAGTGTGCAGTCCAGGGGAGGATGTGTATTTATGGACAGTCTGTGCTCTCAATAATTGCTCAGCTTGAGGTTATTTTTGTTTATAATATTTTCTCCTTATTCTTTAGTTACAAAGATTGTGGATAGCTTCTCTAGTGCCAGGAGTTCTATGTACTATCAGAACATTTTCCTGTTCTTAGGGAAGGGTGTGTTGTTTGATAAATTGTTCTTTAAGGGCGTGGTCACTAAAGTGAATGATTGTTCAGGGAAGTAGGTTGCCTGAAAAAGGAATGAGGTCATAGGATAAAGAGGCCAGTATTTGCAGCTTTGTGCTTACAATTAAACGAAGCTATACAAATTACAAGGGAAAATCATTGCTGGTTGAAATGCCCATAGCATTGTCTCTTGTTTAAGGGTGGGAAGGTTTGTAAAATTGCTGGGCCTATATTCAATCAATGACACTTATTAGGTGTCCTGGGGGGTGGGAGTAGTGGGGATTGGGGCTAAGGGAAGGGAGGTGAACTTGTCCTTTTACCATTGTGATCCAAATTTCTTTTCTTGACAGTGTTAAAAAGGAAAGGGGAGATTTGCCTTGGTTTGGTTTTGTCTTACCCTTTGTATTGTTTCTCTTACTCCACATGAGTGACACCATCAAATATTTATCTTTCTTTTACTAGTTTATTTTGCTTGCCATAATCCCCTTCAACCTGACTTAAGAATACCAGAGGGGGTGGAGGAAGGTGGAGAGCAAAGGTGGAGAGCAACTGTGGTGGAACACTATGGGTGCATTGTGTTGGGTGTGGTGTGGTGACAAACATCTGAAGAAGTGTGAACTTAAATTTCTAAATTATATACAGTTTTGTAAACCAATGTTGCCTCAATAAAAAATAATACAGGTTTTTAGAGAACACACTGTAAAGACAATGAATATTTCATTTTCTCTCCATACCCTAGTTTAGTTCAGGAAAGAAGAGAAAGAATCCAGGAATAAGTCTTTTACAAATGAAAGTTTTGGGTTGAATGGAGAGGATGAGGAGAAAAGCCCTCTCTTACAAGTGCATTTTATTGCTTTCCTTACAGGAGAACAGTATCACATAGTTTATCATAAATTAAGGGTGTGTTTGCTTCATCTAAAGAGAGATTATTATAATTTACATGCTTATTGTTGTACAAAGTTCAGTACATCACAACAATAACCTGAAAGAAGGATTTAACCATGTTATTTGCTTTGAAATGTTCTAACAAAAGCATCTCCCATACTATTTAGGGGAATTTATTCAAGCAGCAGCTTGCCTTGGCAAATTCTGTCAACATAAATGTCAGGTGCTTTTAAAGATTTTGAAACTAATTGTCCTAAGTCACTATTATTATTTTAGTGGGGTAACATTGGTTTATAACACTGTATATGATTTAGAGTTATAAGATCATACCCATCAGATATATGTTACCATTATTAAATTCAGGGATTTTCATAACCTTTAAGTCCAACAGGAGGAACATCCACAAGGCTCCCATGGTTTTCTTTCTTGAAATATTACACTGTAAATTACTCTTAATTCTTTGTTTGTTAATATTTCTCAGATTTTGTTGATTTTCCAATCATTTACATAAATATAAAATTTGTGGCATACAATTTTGCATCGCCAAACGTGCACATGACTCACTTACCCTCCACCAAAACTCCAATGCCAGTCCCCTGTCACCTTCCCTTCCATGTCCTGCCTCTCTCCCCCTCAATCTGTCTGCTAACCAGTGTATGTTTCACAGACTCTAAGAATTATTTTGGCTGTGTCTTACCAGTTTGTTTTCTTTGGTTACTTTTATTCCACAATTGAGTGAATCCAGAATGCATCTAGTAATTTTCTTTTATTTTCTGACCTATATAACTCAGCATAATCACCTCAAGATCCATTCATTTTGTCCCAAATGGCACTAATGCAGAATAGCAGAGTAATAGTTCATCGTGGATGTATTCCAAAACTTTTTTTTAATTGAAGTAGCATTGGTTTACAACACTGTGTGTCATTCGAAGGCATAGGTTCAGCAGCTCTCCTGCCTGATTGTGACTATGCAGGCGTTTCTTTTCACAGGACTTTTCCCTTTGCAAAGCAGCAGTGGTAAATCTCCTGCCCATCTGTGTCTATGCAGGTACCTCTTTTTCATTCTTCTTTTCTTAATGAACCTGTCCTTTCAAAATGTAAAAAAGAACAAAAAAACAAACAGAAAAACCACAACACAAAGGCATAGGTTCACATGTCCTCAGATACATGTCACCACACCATACCCACCACCAAGACATTCTCTGCCCTACTCTACAGTTTATTGTGCCCCATCATGGTACCCACGCGTCATCCCACTGTCTGTAGCCTCAATTTGTCCACAGTTTATTAAGCAATCATCTGTTGATGGGTATTTAGATTGGTCCCATAACTTGGCTATTGTGAATTATGGTGCTGTGAACATAGTATATTTTGTATTATTGTTTTCATATTATTTCAGTGAACACCTAGCAGTGGTATTGCTGGACTTTATGGTATTTCCATTTTAATTATTTTGAAGAATCTTCATAATGTTTTTTCCACAGAAACTGCACCAAGTTACGTTTCCAACAGTGGATGAGTGTTCTATTTTCTCCACATACTAGCCAACATTTGTTGTTTTCACTCCTTTTGATATAGGCCATTCTCAGTGGTGTGGTAGGAAATTTCATTGTGGATTTGATTTGCATTTCCCTTACAATACATCGTGTTCAGGGTTTTATCATGTGCCTCTAGGCCATCTGAATGACTTCTTTAGAGAAGTGTCTATTTAAGCCTTTTGCCCATTTTTCAGATTGGGTTGTTCTGTTTTTATTGTTGAGGTGTGTGAGTACTTTATATATTATGTGGCTGTATAAATTTTCCAACTCCATTTGTTAAAGAGGCTTTCCTTTCTCCATTCTACAATTTTGACTCCTTTGTCAAAGACTAACTGCACATATTTGTGTAAATCTATCTCTGGCCACAAAACCTCTTATAAGAGCTGACCAACTGTTTGCTCAGACAGATGAATGAAACAAAAATTTCAAAAAACAGTCCAAAAGATCAATGAAACAAAAAAAAAAATGGTTCTTTTTAAAATATTTATTTATTTATGCCTACAAGAGCTGGGTTGTCAGCCAGAAGTGTGTGGGGTGGTGGTAAAAGGATTCACCAGAGACAGAGTGGTGAGCAAAACAAGCAGATCTACTGAAATACACTGCTGAGGGAAGCAGCAGGCGAGGCGGAGAGGTCTGTTGCACCATGTGGGAAGCTCCCTGGCCGGGGGTTGAATCAAACTCATGCTTCAGTGGCTGTGAGGAGTATACACGGCTGCCAGTAGTCTTAACCCCTTGCACCACCAGGGAGGCCCCAAAGCTGGTTTTTTGAAAATAATAATAAAAAAACAAAATAGACAAACTTCTAAAAAGGCTTGCCAACAAAATAAGGGAGAAACCTCCAATAAGTAGGACCAAGAAAGAAAGAGAAATCACAACAGATGCTGCAGAAATTCAGAGGACAATTAGAGACTACTATGGACATCTTCACGCAAACAAAGTCAATAAACTAGAACAGATGGACAAATTCTTATAATTACACAATTATTTGAGACCGAATAAGGAAGAAATAGAAATAATGAATGAACCAATTACAAGCAAGAAAACTGAACCAGTAATCAAAACTCTCCCATCAAACAAGAATCCAGAACCAGATGGCTTCCCAAGTGAATTTTACCCAACCTTCAAAGATGAATTAATGCCTATCTTGCTCAAACTTTCCCAAAATATTGAAAAAGAAGGAATATTTCCAACTATTGTTTATGAGGCCAACATTCTTTAATACCAAAACCAAACAAAGACAACACACAGAAAGAAAATTAATAAAATCCCAATGAACTGAATCCAACAATGCATTAAAAGTATCATACATCATGACCAAGTGAGACTGATACCAGGACACAAGGCTGGTTAAACATCTGAAAATCAATCAATGTAACTCATCCATTAACAAAAAGAAAGATGAATACCATATGGTCATATTAATCAATGCTGAGAAAGTATTTGATAAGATCCAGCATGCGTTTATGATGAAATCCCTCAAAAAACTGGGAATAAAGTGGACTCACCTTAACATAAAAAAATATTTACAACAAATTCACAGATAATATCATTCCCAATGTTGAAAAACTGAAAGCTTTTCCATTAAGATCTGGCATAAGACAAGTATGTCCACTCTCACTATTTCCATTCAACATAGAATTGGGAGTTCTAGGTGGAGCAATTACAAAAGAAACAATTATTTAAAAAAAATCATAGTTAGGAAGGGAGTAAACCTAGAATTATTTGCAGATGATGTGATAATACACATAGAGAAACCTCAAGATTCCATGGAAAAACTAATTGAAATGATAAATCAGTTTAGCAAAGTGACAGAGTATAAAATCAACACAAAAATCAGTTACTTTCTTTTACACAAACAATGAGTCAGAAGAGGAAGAAATTAGGAAAATGATCCCATTTACAATTACACCAAAAGAAAATATCTGCAAGTAAACCTAACGAAAGAGGTGAAAGATCTATACAAAGAAAGCTATAAGGCATTGTTGAAAGAAATAGACACAAAGAATTGGAAAAATACTCTCTGCTTATGGACTAGAAGAATCAGGAGTGTCAAAATAGACACCCTACCTAAAGCAATACACAGATTGAATACAATCCCAATAAAAATATCAATGGCATTTTTCAAGGAGCTGTAGCAAACACTACTGAAATTCATATGCAATCACAAAGTAGCAAAATCAATACTGACAAGAAAGAGAATGGAAGTATCACATTTTTAGACCTCAAATTATATTATAAAGCCATAATAATTAGAGCAGCCTGGTACTGGAACAAAAAAGACACACAGACAGATGGAATAGAACTGAAAGCCCAGAAATAAGGCCACACCTATATGGACAGTTAATCTGTGACAAAAGAGCCATGTACATACACTGGAAGAAGGGTAGTTTCTTCAATAACGTATTGGGAAAACTGGACAGTTGCATACAAAAGAATGTAACTAGACATCTCTCTCACACCATACACAAAAATCAATTCAAAATGGATCAAAGACTTGTACATAAAACCCCAATCCACAAAATACATAGAAGAAAACATAGGCAATACTTTTCATGAGATAAGCTTTAGTGATGCTTTTAGGGATTCATCCCCAATAGCAAGGAAAACAAAAGATAACATAGACAACTAGAATTATATCAAACTAAAAGCTTTTGCATAGTGCAAGAAACCATAACTAAAATGAAAAGACACCTTACTGAACGGGAGAAAATATTTGCACACTGTACATCTGAAAAAGGACTGATATCAAAGATATACAAAGAACTCATACAACTGCACAAAAAAATCTAAAAATGAGCAGAAGAACTAAACAGACACTTCTCTGAAGAAGACATTCAGACTGCAACAGACACATGAAAATCGGTGCACCATCACTTATTATTAGAAAAATAAAAATAAAATTCTCAGTGAGATACCACCTCACACCTGTAAGAATGGTTCATGTGGGAAAGACCAGAAACAACAGTACTGGCAAGGATGTGGAGAAAAGGGAACCCTCCTACACTGTTGGTGGGAAAGCAAATGGGTCCAGCCCTTATGGAAAGCAGTATGAAGGTCTCAAAATATTCAGAATGTATCTGTCATTCAATATATTAATTCTTCTCATAGATGTCTACCCCCAAAATACAAAATTACACTTCCATGATTATTGCAGCACTATTTATTATAATTAAATCATAGGAACAATGTAAGTATCCCAGGGGGCCTCCATGGTGGCACAGGGGTTAAAGTCTCAATGCTATCACGCTATCACCAGCCACTGCAGCATGAGTTCGATCCCCAGCCAGGGAGCTAATCCACATGGTGCAGCAGACCTCTCCTGTCTTGCCCGCTGCTCCCCTCAGCAGTATATTTCAGTAGCTCTGCCTGTTCTGCTCCCCACTCTGTTTCTGGTGAATTCTCTCACCCCCAGCACCTCTGGCCTACACCCCAGTTCTTGTATGCATAAATAAATAAAAATCTTAAAAAAAATAAAAGTGTCCCAGAACAGATGGCTGAATCAATAAGATGTGGTATATATACTTAATGGAATATTACTCAGTGATCAAAAAAGATGAACTCACGTCATTTGTGGTAACATGGATAGAGCTGGAAGGGATGATACTAAGTGAAATAAGTAATGAAGGAGAATGTCAAATACCACATTTTGTCATTAATATGTGAAATATAAAATAACTAAGTTAAGAGACAAAGACAATCTTTAAAATTTACCCTTGATAGCTGACTATAGAACAGAAGTATCATGGAGGAAATGGGTGGGAAAGTGGTAAGAACAAAGAGAGAAGGAAGCACAATGGACTATGGTGGTAGACTATGGGTGATTTGGTGATGGGTGCACTATGGTGGTAATATTTGATGGGGGTATCCAAATATTACCTCAATTAAAAATTAATTAACTAGCAGAAACAAAGCTTTCCTGCTTTGAGTGGTTTCTTTATTTTCTTTTTGTTGAATTCTATGAGTTTTTTGTAGATCTTAGATGTCAGCCCCTTGTCAGATCTATGATAAACAATACTTTTTTCCATTCAGTGGGTTGTCTTTTCATTTAATTGATAATTGTATTCACTGTACTAAGTTTTTTCCTCTGCACTGTTTCCATTGTTTATTTTTGTTTTTATTTTCCTAGTCAGTTGAGGCAAGTCCCCAAAGACATCACTAAAGCCAATGCCATAGAGAGTTTGCCTGTTTTTTTTCCTATGTATTTTATGGTCTGTCTTACATGGATGTCTTTAATCCACTGTGAGATGATTTTTGTGTGTGGTGTGAGAAAGTGATCTGGTTACATTTTATGCATAAGGCTGTTCAATATCCCTAGCACCATTTGTTTAAGAGGTTTTTTCTCTATTGTATACTCTTGGTTTATTTGTTGTAAATTAACTGTCCATGTAAGTTTGGGTTTATTTCTGGGCCTTCAATAAATTCCATTGATCTATGTGTCTATTTTTATTCCAATACTGTATTTTTTTAATTACTTATAGACTCGTAGTATAGTTTGAAATCTGGGACCTTGATACATCCATCCCTCTCCTCTTTTATCTAAACCCCTTTTATTCTCATTCTTTGGTGGTTCCATATAGCTTTCAATAATGTTGACTTGATTTCCTTGAAGAATTCCATAGGAATTTAATAGGGATTGCCTTGAATCTGTATCTTGAATCTATATATTGCTTTGGGTAACAAGGACATTATATCTATTTAATTTTTCAATCCATGAGCATGGAATATCTTTCAATTTCCTTGTGTCCTCTTCTATTTCTATTAGCAATGTTCTGAAGTTTTCATTTAATAGGTCTTTCACTTCTTTTATTAAATTTATTCTTAGGTATTTAATACTTTTTGATGCTACTGTAAATGTTTTATTTCCTTTTCTTCTAATCCTTTATTTACATATAAAAATTCAACAGACTTTTGTATATTGATTTTGTGACCTGACACTTTACTGTATTGATTTATTGTTTATAAGTTTTTAGTGGTGTTATAATGGATATATTATATATATATAAGTATATACATACATATAATTCTGTAAAATGCACATAGTGATAGTTTTACTTTTCCAATTTGAATTCTTTTTATTTCTTTCTCTTGTGTAATTATTGTAGGTAAGACTTCCACTACTCTGATTAGTAGTAGTGTCAGGAGTGGATATCTTTTTCATGTACCTCACATGTCTCATTGAATAATATGCTAGCGGTGACTTTATCACATATGATCTTTATTATATTGGGGTATGTTCCTTCCAACCCCATTTTGCTAAGAGGTTTTGTCAAAAATTGATGATGAATCTTGTCAAATGCCTTCTTTGCATCTATTGATATCATATGCTTTATTCCCTTCTTTGTATTAATGTGGTATATAGATTTATTGAGTTGTATATATAAAGCCATTCTTGCATCTCAGGAGGAAATTTTCATATGGTAATGATGTATGATCCTTTTAGTGTATTGTTGAATTCAGTTGTTACAATTTTGTTGAGAATATGTGCATCTGTATTCACCAGAAATATTGTTCTGTAGTTTTCTTTTTAGTGATAGAATAGCACCTCTCTGTTTTTGCTTTACCTTCTTTCTTCACTGTACTCATCTTCTCAAAAGCCCTCACTGAAGCAACTGAGAAATTGTGGCCATTTGTATTTTACATAATTCGTTAACTCAGAAAACCATAGCTATTTTAACAAACAGAAATAAGATGCAGTTTTGTGAATAGTGAGTTCTCCTTAGGGCAACTAGAGTTTTCCCAGCTCTCATTTAGGGTATACTAAGGTGTGGGCAATTATCTTAAGTGATGTGTTTAAATTATCCCCCAAAAGCAGACTGATCTTAATCTACTCTGATCTTAAAATTGGTAATGTCATAAGCACTTTATAAAAGAAGTTAGAAGAGGGTGGTGGTTCAGGAGGAGAGTTGCTGCAACTTTCCCAAAGTTGAAAATCATTACTTTAGGCAGTGTGGGAAAAACAGGCCTGCATTTAATACTAAGCCAAGCGCTAATTATAAACAAAATTATATTTCACCAGAAATGTACCTAACGAAAGTTGAATATAAGGCAGTATTTATATATTTAACAAATTTGAGTCATGGAAATAAATATCTCAATACTATACTGAATATTTGATGAAGTAGAGTCTTTCTGCAAAACTGAAGGCCTTAGATGATGAGTATTATATAAACCGATGATGAGTATTATATAAAATGATGATGAGTATTATATAAAATGCTTTTGTTGAGTTTAAAGACCTATGAATATATTATATCCCGCAGTCTACAACTAACCCCCTACTGAATTTGTAGATGTTTAGGCAGTGTTCTCACAGTCACTTTTTGATGAATGTTTTGTTTTCAAGCACCCAAATACTGCCTTTGACAGTAAATAAAAAGACAAAAATCTAGCTACTGTTAAAAGAAGGAGTAAATTTGAAAAACAGTAAATATAAAGAGGTGTTATAGATACTATAATATGGTGAAGTACAATGAAGTGTAGTGATTTAGTATCCTTCTCATGGGATTTTTTTGAATGTTAGATAACACATGTAACATATTTGACAGAGAAAGCTCTTAGTAGAGTGGGGCTGGTAATTATTCCTTAATCACTTAAATACAAAAACCCACCAGATCAACAACAGTAGTCTGAGTTGTTATCGTCATCATGGAAGGAAAAATAATAATTTCAAAGGATGTGAAATTGTTTGTTCTGTATAGGAAAATAGGATGAAAATGATCCCATATAGTCACAAAAATTTAGAAAAAACTGAAAGATTTTCTAAACCACACTCACCCACGCCCACATTCCATTTCTCACACACAAAAAATTGAAGCTCAGGGAGATGACATGGGTTGTTCGATATACTGGATGGTCATATAGTTGGAAGGAAAACCCAGGTCCTCTTGTTCCAAATCGAGGACTCTTGCCATTTCATTAGAGTCATCACCATTCCTTCCCTGGCCTCTAGGAATGTATGGCTAAGGCATAGAGGACATAAGCACAAAATATAGTGGCATTCTTTGAATTCAGTAATTTTAATATGAATCATTTAAGTAAGCTATATACAGTGATGTAAGTGAAGAAGGGCCTTAGGATTTCTATTCCTGGTGTAACTTTAAACTAAGACATCCTTTTCATTCATTCAGCACAAACATTTTTTTATTGTCTTTCTATGGAATGGGCAATGGCAATTTGTGGGAAATCTTGCTCCAATCCTGCCTAGAGCTAGGACACTATGTTCATTTTGAACATTTATCTCACCTAATTCTGAGGACTATGAAGGAGATGGGATTCAAAGGATTTGAAATTGTTTGGTCTGTATAGGAAAATAAGATGAAAATGATCCCTTCACTTCAGGGCCAGGCTAGTCTTTGTGCAAATATAACAATTTTCTTTTTAAACATCTGCTACCTTGACACCTGAACAAAGTAACTCTACCTATACTACTGTAAGTCTCCTAAATTTGGTTGTGTGTGTGTATGTGTTTCTAAGTATTCTTATTTGTGTTAATTCTTACTTTTGCTGCAAGTTTATAAAACTTCTCAGTACACTTTTATTATAGTAAAAGCTAATTCACTAGGTTAAGTTTCATTCTGTTTAATTTGCTGATGTCATTAGATTCAAATTGATAGAAGTGAGGAGAGAATTACCATTCAGTGTGTACAAACTATCTTCTCAAAATGTTAGTATTAAACTAAATGCTAAATGATAGTATTATTGCTATCCCCAATTTAAACAGACTAAAAGGTTCCAGAAACTACATGGATGGAACTGGAAGAGATTACGCTAGTGAAATATATCAGAGGAGAAAGATAAGTATTGGATGGTGTCACTTATAAGTGGAATATAGAAAATCTAAACAAAGAGGCAAAGACAAATTTTAAAACTCAGCATCCAAAGCTGACCATAGATCTGCAGCTTTCAGAGGGCAAGGGGTTCAGGGAGGGTTAAGAGGGGTTCCTGGGGGAGAGCACAATGGACCATGGGCCCATTGCACAATGGACCATGGGTCCACCCGACTCCAGGTGTTTCAGTGGTGGGAATGCTCTGGTAACCGCACCTGATGGGGGATAATCCCATACTGTCATAATACTAGCAAGGATGTAAACCAGCAGTACTTACGCAATTAAAAAAAAATTAAAATAATAATAAATAAAAGGTTGCAGAACAACGTTTGCCACCTTTTGTGGGTGGCTGCCAGCGCAGTGAGAACACCATGAAGGCCTCGGGAACACTGCGAGAATACAAGGTGGTGGGGCGCTGGCCTGCCCACCCTAAAATGCCACATACCACCTCTCTACCACATGTGAATCTTCTTGTCTAATCACATCGTCAGTAAGTACCACTTTTGGTACTCTGTCTCAGTCGAAGAAGATGAAGTCTTGAGGGGACATTGTCTACCGTGGGCAGGCGTTCGACAAATCCCCCCTTCAAGTGAAGAACTTTGGCATCTCGCTTCACTATGACTCCGGCAGCGGCACCCACAATATGTACCGGGAATAATAGAACCTTTTTACTGAGATTTGCATGCCCAGGCTAACTCCATCGAGAGCATGAAGGCGGAGGAGTTAGCTGCAAGCAAATGCCGCCGGCCAGCAGTCAAGCAGTTCCACTACTTGAAGATTAAATTCCCACTGTCCCATGGGTCCCGGGTCGACAGCACAAACCATGCTTCACCACCAAGAGGCCCAGCACCTTCTTTAAAATGCAAGGCCCTCCCCATCTTGGCTCTGCACAAATAAAGTCCTGGGAAACCTGGGTAATAAAAGCCAAAACATTCTCCAGATGAGTACTTTTATACACCACTAGTGGCTATATAATTGACATAGCCATTTGAAAAATCAATTTGGCAGTATCTATTAAAATGAATAATATACAGCATACCCCAGCAATCCTACTTCTTTGTGGCATTCTAGAGAATACCCAGATTAAACAACGATGTTCATTGCAGCATACTGAAAATCTAGTAAAAAACTAAATGTTTATCAATAAGGAAATAGATAAACAAGCAAATCAAACAAACATTACAGAACATTTTAAATTTAAAACAATGAGCTATAAAATGTTGTTAGGCTTATTTCATAGAATAATAAAAATAGTATTATTATTTATACATTATATATTTATGTAACTACACACCTGCACATTGTTCACTCTGGATCAGATGTTTAGATGGAGGGACGATGGTTAAGGGAAGACCTTTTACTTATTTCTCTAAGTTTTTATGTTACAGTATGTTCATGTACTACTGCATAACTAAAAAACACCTTTTCCTTGTATTGTGTCTCTGAACTCTCTTCTATTAGATATGTGAGACAAACACACCTGCACTTAGTTGTATTTGTAGCCATTTTCCTAAACTGAAGAACATGTACCTGTTTGGTTTGCACTTTAATTATCTGCATTTGAGCAATTCTCCTCAACTAACAGCAGGAATCTGGGAACATATTCAAAGGTTGCTTTGAAACATAAAACCTGCGGTATTACTATTGACTTAACAGGGGGTGGAGACTGAAAATATTACCAGTTGAAGCAAAATAAAAAACAAAAGGAAAACCACAGCGTGCAGAACATTTGGCAATTTGAATAAACACATAGCCCGGTTTTAAGACCAGCACATAGCATGTTACACCTACTTTATAGCTATTCTTCCCTGTGAATCTGTCACTGTTTTCCTGGTAAATCCGTGGTTCTTATTTGTAACAGCACCTTTTATTCTAAAGAAAAAATATTTTTATTATTGTGGAATATATCCTGTAGTTGTGTCATCTGGTTATAAATTATATTAATGTATGAAGATATTGAGTAATGCTATTAACTCTTTGCATACTAGTATATCTGCAGTTTGCCGATTTGCAGGAAACAAAAGCAAAGAATCCCTCCAAAATTGGTAGTTATCATTTATTTACTCATTGCTAAAAATCATACTCTCACTTTTAAGGATCATTTTTTAAACAACAGGGCTTACTCACTGAAATTAATCTAGAAGTAGGTCAGACAAAGCATAATTGAGTTACGGTGAAGTAATCTAAGAGTAGAACTTTAGTTGTGTTTTCAAAGATTGTTTATTGGTTTGAGAATTTTTACATTTAATGGTTTTGATAATTTTTACATCTTATTAATTGCAGACATTTTAACAATATCAGTGTGTATATCAGAATTCTCATAAAGTAAAAGAAACTGTTATCTAAAAGTACATGAGGAATGTATTTTTATGAAATCCTACTAGAAATTATTTGATCATTAGGTTAGCTTGCCTAGCAGACAAAGGAATTCAACAATGTGTTCTTTGAAAAGATGGACGTTTTCTAAAAATGCACTAGGTGATATTCTTATTTTTGACACTTGGGTTATAAAAATAAAGGAAATAATGCCTCAAGAACTTGAAGTTTAAATGACACTGCTTAATAACAACTTCTGAACTCCCTTTTGTTTCAACAGGAGCTCCATTCTCCAACTCTGAAAATGTCTACTTGTGCACCAAGCACTCTGCATGTCACCCAAAATACTGAACAGGTAAAAAAAGTTTTGTATTAAATTAGATTTTTTCTTTTTTAAATAAAATTGCATTGATTTGTTATTGGTTGACAAAACTGCGTGAATTTTGGGAGTACATCTTCACACCTCCATATGTCTATATACCTCACAACCACCACCAAAGTTCCACTTTAGTGTCGTTCACACTATCAAATTTGAATATTTTTACCCATTCTTTCCCTCTCTTTCCCTTCCCCTCTGGTAACTATGATATATTTTTCAGAGTCTAAGGGCTACTTCTATTCTGTTTTGTTTGTTTATTTATTGTCTACGTATGAGTGAAACCGTCCACAATTCTTTCACATTCTCACTTATTTCACTGAGCATAATTTGACTTTAAATTCCATCTATGTTGTCACAACAGGCAAAATTTCATCTTTTGAATAGTGTGTGTGTGTGTGTGTGTGTGTGTGTGTGTGTGTGTGTGTTCACAATAGCCAGGATATGGAAACAATCTAAATGCCCATCAACAGGATAAAGATGTGAGACTCTATATACATACCTACACACACACACACACACACACACACACACACACATACACACACACACATGTATATAGAGTCTCACACCTTTATCCCGTTGATGGGCATTTAGATTGTTTCCATATCTTGGCTATTGTGAATAATGCTACTATAAACAAAAGGGTGTGCATATCTCATATACTTCAGATAAACACCTAAGTTTTGTTTTGCTGTATTATATAGATCTATTGTATTATATAGTAGATCAACTGCCTCTTCTCTGAAGGATATTAAGTAACTAAATTAATAGTGGAATAAAGACAAGCTGAAAAACTAACCCTTGATCAAACTGTCTACAGAACTGAGACATGAAGGTAGAAGAGGGTTTGGGGGAGGAATAAGAACAAAGAAGGAAGGAAGCACAGTGGTCTATGGTAATGGAATATGGGTCAGTTGGTGGTGGGTGCACTATGGTGGTAATACCTGATGAGGGTACCCCAATATTATTTTAGTTAACAATAATTAATTATAAAAAATATGAGAGGGGGATAAGTGCTATAATTGAGTGTGAGTGGAATCTTAAGGGACTACCAAGGTTAGGATTACCAGAGAAAAGTAATTCCACTTAAATCAAAGCTATTAACTATATTTAAATCTTGTCAGGACATTATATTAACTAAGAGGTCTTTCATAATGAAAGGTTTTTTTAAGACTTATTTATTTATGTATACAAGGCTGGGGTGTAGGCCAGAGGTGTGGGGGGATGTGTGTTTGAGAGGATTCACCAGAGACAGAGTGTGAAGCATGACAGGCGGATCTACTACAATACACAGCTGAGGGGAGCAGCGGGTGAGAGACAGAGGAGGTCTGCTGTGCCATGTGGGAAGCTCCCTGGCAGGGGGTTGAACTCGTGCTGTAGTGGCTCTTGACAGCTTCATAGTGCTGAGACTTAACCTCTTGTTGCCACCAGGGAGGCCCCATAATGAAAAGGTTTAAAATTGGATTTACTATATGGTTTATTTCTCATAGCAAAAATATATGTTCATCATAAAATTTTTGTGACTAAAAAGGAATACAATGATGAGAAAACAAAAGATACTCATTATCCCCTCCTCCATCCAGAGATACTACAGTATTTTGCTGTTTTCTTACATTTTAATAAAAACTGGTATCATATGCAGTAGTATGTCTTCATTTCTCACTTAACCTTACATAATATCACCAGCTTTTCTTCATGTACATTTGTATTACATAAGATCATTACTTTAATGGCTATATATTTCAGCTGATGAATGATTCGTCAATCCCCTTTCCATAGCAAAGTGCTCTTCCTATTGTACCCATCATTAGCATTTCTATTTAAAATTTGTTTCCAGTTAAAATGTGGCATTGAGCAATACCACTTTTGGGAATTTACCCAAAGGACACAAAAGCACTAATCGGAAAGGATACATGCACCCGTATGTTCATTGCGGCACTATTCACAATAGCAAAGGTATGGAAGCAACCCAGATGTCCAAAAATAGATGATTGGATCCAGAAGATGTGGTACATATACACAATGGAGTACTATTCAGCATGGAAAGAAGAT